>JANPWX010000088.1:2621403-2746403 GCA_024734555.1 Trochalopteron elliotii
AGTTGAAAACGTAAGACAAGTACGGGGTGAAAACGAGGCAGGAAAACATAAGGATGCAAAAGGAGGTGAGGAGGTCTCACATACTTTCCTGCCAGCTCAAAACTTTTTAATTCTGTAGCTGCTGTAGGGACCTGCCAATGTGAACTGCTACTTCTCAAATCACAGCAAACCCCTCCAAAGTAACTGGGATTTATCGAGAAAAAGTGTCAAAGTCAGGAAAATGTAAAGCAAAATTTCTCTGAGGGTCTTGATTGGGATCTCAGCAGCTTTATAACCTTCTAAACTGTGGAAATCAAGGCATATTTGGCTCTTGGATGTCAGTCAATGAAGGGAAGAATTTGGTGCAGCAATGGTGACTATTGCTAAGTAGCAAAGTCCATCCCATCCTCTGGCTGCTCATCAGAGGACACAATCTCCCTACAGGGAATCATTAAAGAATTTCAAATCAGGTTTCAATGCATTTCCATGCAGGTACACTCTATTTCAGAAGGAAGGTGCCTCAGTGACACCAAGCCTGTGGAAAAAGGGAACATGGCTGGGACAGCAAAGCTGAAAACAGTAATTTATTGATTTTAATACTTCTATCCAAATGCACCAGGTAACATGAAGGAATAATTGCAGGCTCCATCAGAGAGGGCTTGTGATCTGGCAGACACACCAAGTTCCCCAGGAGACGAGCTCTTAAAACTTTACAGACTCCACTGGGCAAAGACAGGTGACTCAGTACAAAGGGTTTTTACAGAAAAATGTAGAAACCAGAGTGAAAGCAGACATGTTTAAACTTCAGGTAACTGAGAGTGATCAGGGGTTGGATAATTGAAGTTCCAATGTATATTTGCCTACACTGTCGCTCACCTTTGAGCCCTACCTAGGCATCTTGACATTTATGTAGTCTGAAATCCTGAAAGCTCTGAGTTTAGACAACTAAATTGTTGCTTGTCAATTTTGTCTTGACTGAAAGACAGGTGTTTTGTTTCAGAGTAACACTCCTTTCAGACTCCTCTATTCCCAAGCTCACATTACTGAGCTAAGGAACTATCAAAAATGAAATAACTTACAAGCAGGCAAAGACATTTACATACCTTGAACAAAGGAATTCTTTGGGCAAAATAGGGATTTTTAATTATTGCTTGTTTTTTGTCATGTGGGATTCTCAACTCTGGCTCTCTGGTGGGAGCTGGAGGAGCTTGGAGGCTTTGAAGGTTCCTACAGTTTTGGTACTGCTATGCAGTTTTACAAACTGAATGTAAAATGCTGTCTGAACACAAAATCCAGCTGAGAATCTGAAACGGAATTCTCCAAAAATGCAATTCTGGAAGCTGGCATACTACACATAGAGCAGTCCAATGGCAACAGGGCGAGCAAGGGGTACCTGTAAGCTCATCCTAACCTTACTTCTAACTCAGAATGGGTCGTTATTGCCAGGCCTTCATTATCATCTCTAATACTTCAGGCTCCTTGGCATTGTGGCAGGGCTTGGACCTCAATCCCTTTATTTATGCCATTAAGTGTGCTGAAGGCAACAGAAGACAGGCTTAATCACAGTGACCTGCCAATAACCTCAGCTGTGACCTGGAGGGATCCTCAGTGTTGGCATAGGTTAAGGGTCTCATCTCATTTAGAACCTTAAGCTGGATTTGAACTGTAGCCCCAGAAGTAAAAAAGCCAGCGTTTTTATCTGGGAAGCCACATGGCTCTGGCTTCCTGATTGGTACTTGTGACATCCCGGTATTGGCAAACCAGGGACATATTAACTGTGTGCTCTATTTTCTGCCCTTAATTATGGCCAGCCAGTCTGAGTTTTCTTTCCTTTCCTTTTTTTTTTTTTTAAGGATTTGAGTGACAAAGTGACTATGCATATCATTCCACATTTGAACTGTAAGACTTCAGTATTTCTACCTCTAGTGTGTAATTGGATCAGCTGCCAGTTACAGAAAGGAGCTGGGTGAGTATTAAGTGTGTGGAAAATGAA
This sequence comes from Trochalopteron elliotii, assembly GCA_024734555.1. Classification (NCBI taxonomy): domain Eukaryota; kingdom Metazoa; phylum Chordata; class Aves; order Passeriformes; family Leiothrichidae; genus Trochalopteron; species Trochalopteron elliotii. Next base: position 2,623,376 of record JANPWX010000088.1, read on the forward strand.
GAAGAGTCCAAGTGTGAAGGGGAGGAATAATTTGACAAAGCCTGCAGTGAGCTGTACGTGGTTTTCTCGTTCCAAAATGGAGTAGGTTTTGAAGCACATGAGAAAAAACTGGCTTTGATTTATTAGCTTTGGTTCGCAGAATGCCAGCCACAATCTTGGAGCAACTCAACATATATGGAAAACCACAGTTCCTGCCCCAAGGAACTCACAATACCCACATTATCATATTGAGGATGGGCCAGTGCCAGCCTGAAAAACACTCTGCCTCTATCTGGGTCTTGAACAACCTTGTCAGGCAGGGCACAGAGCTGCTGCCAGGCCTGGGGCTTGGTGTGCCCATGGTGTGGTGACCCTCAAACCATCACACCTAGTGCTCTTTTGTAGGTCCCCACTGTAACACTGCCTCACTCGAATCTGGAATCGCTCAAAGAAATTAAGATGACGTAAATACGAAACAGTCAAGAACCAACCACAAAAAATCTATGGTAAATCTCAGCCCTTTAAAAAGGCGATAAATAGGTGAAGGTTGTGCAGTCACAAAGGGACAGTGTTTCTGTCAGGACAAGAAAGTTGAATTCCAGCACTAAACACAGGTAAGGCAGGAACACACAGACAGAAACAGCTTTTTATCCAGCAGTGTTCAACCATTTATATCTTTAGGAAGTGCAGGCAAATCCCCTCAGATAAGAATTGGCTTTGCATTCAAAGATGCAACTCAGAACAACAATCTAATCATGAGGTGGCAAATTTAGAGGATTAGGAGAGAGGCCTGCAGCCTGAGATCAAGCAGAAGGTCACAACATCCAGAGTAGCTCATGAAAGAAGCAGAAGAAATGGCAATTACCTGGAAATTCCCAGATAGTTGTCCCTCAGCTCCAGAAATGTTCCATAAAATCCAGTATGCTGCTCTGTAAGGAGTAAGCAGGAAAAATTCATTAGTGATGGAAACAAGGATTACAAACATGCCAGGTGACTGCCCAGTACTGCTCAGAAGGTGGAGAGAGCAAAAACTGATTGAGATTTGCTACCTCGCAACTCTAGGGGGCTACACCTGGTGATTTGCTGCCACGGGGCCAAACTGATATCCTGGGATTTGGAAATTCCTCTGCTCTCCCTTCAGCAGCAGCCACTAATTGAGAAAAGCACTGTCCTAAAGGGCTCCAGGGTTATGGCCATAGAGCCATATTCTTTCTGGTATAAAAGCCCTGCAGAGAAGTCGATCAGACAAAAACAAAACAAAAAAACATCTCAAAATCATTTCTCTCTGACTCTCCAAGGGGGTTAGGGTATTAAGACAGAATGCCCTACCTCAAAGGAAGTCAAGATTGGATCAGAACATCTCAGAGAGATAGAGAAGGAGAGATGGCAAGAGGCAGCAGTGTAAAGGTTTTATCAGCATGAGTTGGGGATGACCACATTACTCATAGGTCACTGTGCTTTCCAGCTGACTAGCAACAGATGAAATAAGGAAAACAACGGCCTCCGGATTTCCAGGTAGCAGCTGCAGCCAAGGCTGCCTTTTCAGCTGCCCTTTTAGCATGGAATATGCAGGCACTGCTCAGAAACCGCCTGACTTCCCATGGAAAAGGGAACCATGAGGGCCCACTGTCAAGAACACCAAGGTAACATTTGTGTTGGTAGAGGGAGGAAACCTTCAAATGCAAGGCACTTGGTTTTCCCTACAGCTTGCATGCTTCCAGTATTTCCTAATACTGAACTGGAAGTACATCAGAGATCCTTGTGGATCTCCAGCAGGAAGGCACCAGGAATGGGTACCTGTATTGTCCCAATGTCAATTCACAACTGCTACACCAGAAAACAGGCACAGTTCTTCATGTCCCACTGCAGCAGCCACAACACAGACTTTGTTACCCAACAAAGATGTCAGGTATCAAACAAAACAAATAAAGATCCTTTATTTATACCAAAGTGATGCCATTCTGCCAGGCTCTGCACAGAGACTTTGTCATGGCCCGCTCACATTCCTGGAAGGTGCCATCTAATCAGATACACACCCGAGATCCCGACAGCTGAGGGGAAAATTACACTGCCAATCCTGACACTTCTCAAATTAGCAAGAGCTTATAATGATTAGGATTTGTGGGATCCCTCTCCTGCCAGGGCTGGATGCACATGGAGTAAGGTAATGCCCTCCTGCTCTCTGCTGAATTCTCTCACCCCACACTGTATTGTTGTTTCCTGCGCTCAGAGATCTCCTACTTGTGTTTGAACTTTCTGAATACTCTCTTCAGCTCCACACAAGGAGCCAAAGGCCTTGGTAACCTCCTACCCCACCAGTTCTTTTCCTGCAGTCAGGAAATGTGCTCTCTTTTTTTGTTTTCTGTTCTTTTGGGTTTTTTTTTTCATTGCAAAGAACATGGGGAATCCCCCCTTCTTTTCCCTGGTTTCATGCAGGGCTCTGATGGCAGTGGTTGGTGACAGCAGCAGAAAAACCCAAGCCACACCACTCACAAACAACAGTGCCACACTTTGTGTAGGGTTTTGTGTCAATATTTCAGCTATTCCACATTCTTACAAGTATTGAGATATCTAGAAAACAATGTATGCTTCAAGTAATTCAGTAAGCATCACAATAGGTCTGTGTGAACACTTCTTCCCAGAAAAACCTCAAATGAGGTAAAACTCTGAGACTTGATTTTCAGCTGATATAAACCTACAAAGATAATGTAACTACTGGTATGAGAGTTTTCACTCTGAAATGTCCTGGCCCCTCTGTCTCCTCCATGTGAGTAGAGGGAACAGGTACCAACAGGGGAAGGTTTCTTGTCTCTAACCCCCTGATGTTAGTTTGCACCAGGAGATGCCTTTTACCCCAGCAGGATTTCTTTTTTCTTCTTTTAAGAAACTGTCTTTTTTTTTTTTTTCCTTTTAATTCATCAACAAGAGAACTCCCCTTTCTGTTGTCCAGCTTTGGAAGAGGAACCTGATTTATATTTTCAGCTAAAAATCTCCCCAAAGTCATGAGAAGATGTGGTAGGAAAGGGATTAGGGAGGAAAGTAAGTGGCACCTCTCATACATTTTACCATGATATAGGAAGAAGATAAATATGAGGCAGACAAACAAGAAAGTTTAGGAAATAAGGAGGAAAACACATGGAAGGTGTAGTAATAAAGGAGCCCCATCAGTAGCAACAACTTGAGGCAAAAAGAGGACTGATGGATAGCTGGGCTTGCATGAGTGAGGAAGGGTAAAACAAACCTTTTCAAAGCAAGAAAAAACAAAACCAAATTGCATTTAAAAAAATAGTGAGAGGAAAAAAAATAAGTCAGGAGACAAATAAAACAGAGAGAGAGGATTTCTAAGAGCAGGGGTCAGTGCCCCATGGTCCTTTCCTAAGAAACAAGGAAGCAAAAGTGAAGGAAAATACCTAAATATAAAAGACTCCTTATAAATAAAGGGCACATTGACTGCTAGCCCCTGATTTTTGTGAAGGTTTGCTATCAGCATATCTCCAGTGATAAATGCCTTCACATGATGCCAGCTCTCTGCAGGCACAACTGCAGCAAATCAGTTCTGCCAGGCTGCAGACAAAGTGACAAGGAATCACTTCCCCCATTCCACGTGGCATGGCCCTGGTCCCTGCACATCCTGAGGATAAATCCTCAGGAAAGGAGCACAGGGAAGCAGGGTAGGAATGTCCAGCAGCACAGAGGAGGTGAACACAAATGGGGAACTAAACTGGCAGCCTGGAGCTTCATTCCAACAATGATTACACAGGTCCATCTCTGAGCAAGGCTCCTCATTGTGTCTTGGGAACTGGTTTGTCTAAGCAGAAAAAATACGTCTAGATGGTTGTTGCCACACCCACCAAAACTGAAAATTGCCAAGTGCACCTTCTGAATGGCAATGGCATCCACAAAAAGACTGGAATGACAACAACATGTTCAGGAGCTGTTTGGTGGCTGCTGAGCACAGGCTGGTGCCCTGTCACAACAGTAACCTCGTGTCATCCATTAAATCCCCTAAGCTCAAACTAATGTCCCAAACTGAGTGCCCTGGAGCACAGCTCCAAGCTCAGTTTTCCATGGACAGGGGAGCACCTGAGCCATCCCACTGACCTGAAGAGCCATGGTAGGGATGTGCAGGCCCAGTGCTAGGCAAGGATGGGGCTCCATGGAAGAATGGTGGATGGAAAGGCTTCATTTTAAAAGTAAAGATGTATGGGTGACCCTCAGATCTTATGCAGAAGCTTGACGGGGTTGAAAATTGTGCCCACTGACGTGTTTCCAAGCAACCCCCTAGCATGTCCTGCATATGGGCAAATGCTGTTCTCCCTCCCATCCCATCAGTGGGATTCTATGATTAACACCAATAATTCCAAAGGCAATATTCTGCCTATTGATCAGAGCCCCATTCTGGGAGGGAGAGATTCAGACTGACACTGAAAATTGAATCTGCAATGTGTATGTGCCCACTGACTTGCAACAAAAGAACCACAGATAGCCCTCTGTTTATCAATAAAATCCAGTTGGATCCTGTGATATCACCAAAAGACAACAGTTTGGCCCCAAAGCCTCAATTCCACAAACTCCCACATCGTACTGCCACAAAGAGGAGGCTGAGCAGATCATGCCCAGATCCTGCAGCCTTTACTCAGACCTCAACTGTCATGGAAGTATTGCCTTAACTCACCACAGCATCACCACTATGAGTACTTCTGTCCATACCACCTCTGCCAAAACAAACACTGCTTTGGCTTGTGGCTGGGGTGGGGAAAAAAAGTGCAGGGTAATTTTTTAAATAGCAAAAAATGTGAATAGAAATCCACTTTTTTTTTTTTTTTTTCCCCTGGAACAGACAGTTAAGAAGCACAGAACAGCCTTTTTCTGTCCCCCCACACCCTTGCTCTGTACACCACCCCTGCTTTAAGATTAACTGTCGGTCTGTGCTACCCTTGAGGCCAGACATTCTTTGGATTTGGTTATTATATCAAGGTGCATTTGCGCTTCTAAATGGGCAGCTGTACTGTAAATGGAGCACAAAAGAGCAAAATTCAGCCTGTTCCAGCGTGGGTCCAAAGCCCAGCGTGTCTGTGATGCTGTAGCCTTTTGTTTCAAATGCAGATAGATAAACTACAGCCTTTTTTCCATGACGGTTATAATGCAGAATACGAAAAACTCTTGGGATGGTTTAAGCTGCAGGGTATTCTCCCAGAGTTCTGTCCAAAAATAATCTAGTAAAAATGTGGACAGAGAACCATCGACCTCTGCTTTCCCCCGAACATATGCAGCTCTGATCAGTCTGGTATTTCAAGAAAAACAAGGTCCTGAACCCTAATCCTCAGACACATAACAAAGCGCACTTCACAGCTGTGATGCACAGCTACTATCAGCTCCGAGGCCTGAGTGGGTCCCAAGACAATGCCTCCTTTATCACCCAGAGGACAAATATCTAGACAGCAATATTTTCTGCTTGAATGCTTCAAGCATCTCTCGCAACTCCTGACTGAAAGAGAAAACTGAGCTGAGAGTGTTTGCTGAGTGATTATTTTAATTTACTACTTGATGTAAATCTAAATGAACTGACATCCAGCTCGAGATGGACAGAAAACAATCATTGTGAAAAAAGAAAGAAGGCTAATATTACAATATCATTTGAGCAGCACAGGTTTAGGCAACTTTAGCAGTGGCAATGTAATAGATAGTGAGGCATGGTTTGCATTTCCTTTTCTTCACTCAATTACCATAATAAGTTCTGTAATTTTAGGGCTGTTTATTTATCAGGCGACGATAACAAAGACGCTCAGAACACAGTGTCTGAATGCAATAGTACAAAGCAGCCCAGTGATGGCCCCTGCATGCAGAGGGATTGCTGATTGCCACATACCTGATTATCCCTGTGTACCTGTGCTCAGAACTAGCAATATTCCCTTTTTGCTAATTGCCAAAATAGCATACACTCAGCACCTGGATTCAGGCAGAGAGAGGGAAAGGGGCAGGAAAGGAAGAAAACTTCCTGGTGAAGTTCTCCAGTGCTTCAAAAACCTGTCAAGTCACTCTGCTGAGCTTTCTGGTATGAACAATAGATTTGGGACCTGGCCTGCCTGCACCAGGGAGTCTGTCACTGCTGCTCTCTGATCCAGGCTTCCAGCGTTTGATGGCTGCGCGGTGTCACAGAACAGCTGGAGGAGAGGCGCCCCGGCTGTGCCGGAGATGGAGGGGAAAAAACAACAAACAAAAAGCAAAAGCAGAGGTTTCTTTGTGAGGCAGACACACAGTTCTGGGCTCTGCCAGAGCCAGACGTCTCACCTGTGGTGTGTCCTGTGGTGCCCTGCACTGAGAGGAGCAAGCGCTGCTGTCCCAGCACCCGTGCCCAAAGGAGTGCCAGGGAGAAGGTGCAACACAACCCCATGGAGAAGTCCAGCACCACCTCCCTCCCAGGGGGTTCACCATCTCCTGCAGCTCCTCACATTTTTCCAGTGGAGACCACCTCCATGGGCCCCTCCAGTGGCACCAGCAGTGTTGACGAGTGAGTGGGAGGCACCACAAGCCCATAACTCTGTGACTCTCTCAGCACATCAAAGCCTGTGTTGCACCCCCAAGGTTGACTGAATGGCAACTCTTCATTACACCCTGAGACACTCATGTCAGTTTTTGGGGGATTTGTGGTTGGAAAGACTGATCTAACATGCCTAATATCTTGCACATTGCCTTCAGAATATGAACCTAATTTGAAACAAAACACACAGAGTAATGTCCATATTGCATAGACCAAAGATCGATGGAAAATCCCATGATTGAATAAGAACAAAAGGAGCTGAATGAAAATGGAACTCAATGGGTTTCTGAGAATGCCACTCAACAGCCTGGCGGTTTTGGAAGAATACCAGGCCTTCCTATTCAATGACTTGAACCACTACCTTAAAGAAATCTCTGCAGTTCCTTCTTAAATTCTACAGGAGGCTCAAAAGCACGTCGGAAATATTTTTACTCCGTACCATAAGATGTTTTTCATCAGAGTAACATGCCTCTTAACCCATAGCCATATATTCAATTAAATTGCATGGGCATATGTGTGTTTATTTACATAATGTGTAAATGTATAGCTGGGTATATATAAACAAAAGGCTTTGCTAACAGGGAGGAACACACATGGCGGTGTAATTTGTGTATACGCACACTGTGCGACTGCAGCCGCTCACGTCAACACCATCCATCACCTGTATTCACCAAAACCCCGGCAGCTCCACTCCACACGCTGCCTACAAGTCCACCACCATGATAAACTCCTTCCTCAATTAATTAAGGACAATTTAAATATTTTAAGTGAATTACATTAACATGACAAAACAGTAACATTTAAATTGTGGAGCTGTGAGGAGGAGAAAACCTGTGACAAAGTCCCTCTTTCAGCACAGTTGCAGAGAAGGATCTTACAAATTGACAGTGTACATTATGCACAGCCTAACTGTGGACATTTTCTGTCAAGCACTTAAACAGAAAGACACAACAACCGCTCCAGTGTGAAAAAGGAATTATCTGTGGGGGACTGGTCCTCACTAAGGGCAAGCTGGACAAGTCCAAGCAGGCACCTGGAGCAGATTTAAAATAACCCTTGCCACACCAAAGAGGTACATCGTGAAGCCCTGTCTAAATTACTGTGGGTGGGTTTGCACAGAACCTCCATTAACTGCCCTTCTGGAAAAACACTGTTAGTCTACTGAAAAGAGTATTTTTAACTGCCCCTGTCAAATACTGCTTCAGTAGCAGGGCTACAAATACACGGCATGAAACGTTGCAGATAGAAATTAATTTTTTTGCTAATTCTGTAGGGCTTCTTGCAACGGATCTGAAATTTTACATTCAGGACACAGCAGCGAAATAATGTTTTCCCTTCTAGGGACAAAATTCTGCAAGGAAAGTTTTCGAGAAATCCAGCTTGTATTTATATCCTCCCCATGCAGCCACTACGGATCTCGGATCTCGCACTCCTTCCACTGATGAAGTGACTGATTAACACATCCCGTTACTGGGATTTGCAAATTAAAGGCTGTATCCTGCCACACATCCATGAGTCAGCCTTAATCACATGAGCAACCCCCAGAAGGAGCAGGGATCAGGCCCTTCCGAAAGGAGCAGAGCTTCATGAGCCCCTTCATGTGCCTCAATAAATAGGCATGTGCTAATGGAGAGCGATGATGCAGGTACATCTAAACTCAGGTTACTCATGCCATGGATCTGGGAGGGATCTGGGACTTCCAGGAATACAAGCAAGTTATGGTGAGAGCCAAGACCTGTCCACAGAAGAACCTGAAAGTCCTCAGAGCTCCTGCTGCTCTTTCTCCACCAACCTCAACTGTGCTCAGCATGTGATGTCATAGTGTAGAAATTATGGTGATGTCACAAAGCATGAGCTGAAATTTCCTGAAAACCCAAATTCTGGCTGAAACCCCCCCAAGGCAGTTTTCCTGCCAATGAGAAGTGGAGGACCAAGAGCCCCACCCCTGAGAGAAGAGGGATTTGTTCACCAAGGAAAAAAAATCCAGGGTGCCAACATTTCACTGTGAAGACCACACTGCATTTCCTGTTGGCAATTCTTAGCTGTAATTATGGAAACTATTGCAATTAGGTAATTCTAATTATGAAAATCTATTTCCTTTTAAAGATTTCAGAGGAACTACTTTTTTTCTTAAATAAAAAAGAACACATAAAAAATACTGAAATCCTTTGCATTCCTTCTCGTGCCACAGAATCTGATCACAATTTATCTAGATAAGTTTTAATTACAGCCTTTCCAGAAAGACAGTACTCTGTATAAATAAAAAGAAATATAATTGATAAATGTAGTCAGATGGTACCAGGTTGTTTAAATAGACCATTAAGCTCAAAATGTCTAAAGTTAAATTAGATTGTATTCTCTTTCACCTAAGGCTTTTGTAAGGCACAACTGGCATGTATAGTCTTGTCCACATTAATTTTTACTGCTACGGTCAAAAAGCAGCATAAGTCTACAGCTTGTGTAGAATTTTCTGTCTTTATTTGACGTGATCATAGTGGATGAATTAGCTCCCTTGGTGCAGAGAGTGAAAGAAGGTTAGTTGAGGGAAATAAGGAATTTTCAGAGGAAAGAAGAAGTTTGAGGGAAACATATGGTTTAAATGCTCTAGCCTATTTCAGATCAAGCTGAGAGAGTTGAGATCTGTTGGTTCAGAGATCCAGTTCACTGCACATTCCTACTGTGCCTGCCTACTAATTGCATCCCATGTTTGTCAATCAAATATTTGCAATTAACAAAAATATTCCCTTAAGAGACATATAACAGAGGCTGCTAAGGATCCATTGCTTTGCTATTAGACTCAGCTCCAAAAAAAAAAAAGATCTTTAAAAATATTCTGCTGATGATGACACTGCCAGACATTTCCAGTCAAAACATTAACAAGCAGAATAGGTGGCATGGGGGCTTTTCAAAGAGATTTTTTTCAAAGAAGAAAAACTTTGATCTTAGTGCTTCTGACCCATCCTCCACCTCTGATTCTTCAATCTACAAGTACATATAGTGGTTTAATTTCACTCAGTGCATAACTTGCCTAAGGAGAAACGTTGATCTAGATTTTTTTTTATTTAACTCCAGTTTGACTGATGCTCTGAAGCTGCCCTATCACTGCATAATGCACACTCACACGAGGTTTCTAAGCAGAAACTGAAGAAAGCAGACTAGAATAATAAGGAATGCACAAAGTTCAGAGGAAACATTAATTTGTAAATAGGTAGAAATGCCAGTAATTTGTTGGGAATTGAAGGCCTTCTGTATGAAACAGTGAAGCTTAGCAGCTGTGCACTGCTGTTTTATAAATCAATATTACATCTGAAGGAGGTGTTTGAATGCATGTATCATTGTGGTTTGAGTCAAACAAAGTTCTGTGATAAGAAATGATCAAACAAAACAAACAAAATCCCTTCCCCTGTCTCGCCGGATAAATTCCAAACATAATTCCACAAGAGGGATAGAACATTGAAATCATCCACTTTTTTATAATTGCATAAACCCCTCAGTCACAGAAAGATGATTGGATTGGTGATGGACTATTGTATTCTCAAAGACATGGCTCATGCCAACGGAGAGCTCCTGCGGAACGATAACAGCGCCAGCATTTTCCGTGTGACCTGTGGTGGGCTTCAAACCCCATCCCAGCCAAAATGCCCTGCTTGGGGGCGAGCATGACTGGGACTGGGGGACTCCAGCTTTCCCTTCCACCTCCACAACTAATTCCTTCAGTGCCATGAGCAACCTCTTATCCTCACTGCTGCACTTGCTGCTGCTAAATACAGAGGATAATGCACAGCCAGCGAGTGAGAAGAGCTCATGCTTCAGCCAAGCCTATCCAAGGAAAAATGTGCCACTGCAGCCCGGCAGGTACAGCTTGATTTGCAGATTTGCCTCGTGTCAACACAGCCTGCACCTGCAAACAGAACCTTTTTCCTGCCATCTTCCAAATCTCCCACAGAAAATGAAGCAGAATCCCAGCAATGTTAATGATTTTCCCAATCAGACGTGATCTAAAATGCTGCATGCCCCCATGAGTGACATTGCTTCCTTTCCTCAAAGGCTGTAAGTAATCATGAAATGTTCTGAAGGCACAAAGGAACTGCCTTCCCTTGCCTTTTTTTTTTTTTTTTTTTTTTTTTTTTTTTTTTTTTAAATCTTTATAAAACATTTCCTTAATTTAGGCTGTGGCTTAAAAAATCTCTGCACCACGAAGCTACGTCTTTGGGGCTATAATACTTGCAGAGAATGGGCAAAGAGACAGCATTTCTCATAACCCACCAAGCCCAGTTTCGGGAGCCTCAGGAAAGAGAGGAAGCTGGGAGAGCGGTGTCTGCAAAGCAATATCCTGGGAGACATCTGCTGGCCACGCCGAGCTCCGATCCCCCACTGCCGGCACTGAGATTGGGGCTCACGACTTTGCGAGTCAAGGGGCAACTCGGTGGTCACACAAATCATAACTGCACAGGAAACAAGGATCAACCAACAGCCCTGCCTTTGGGCTCCATAAAGGATTTAGCAACATCCTTATTGTCTGGCTGATTGCGAAAGGAAGCAAATCCATCCGTGCGACTGCAGGAAAGCGGAGAGGCGGGACAGCTTAGCAGCAGCCCACTCCAAGCCCGTGGGCACCACTCCAGCCCAGTGACCAGGGACACTTCCCTGCCACTGCTGGATAAACACACTCCAAACCTGGCACTGGCATCCCCCAGCTGCTTCTGTGCCCCTCGTGAGGCTCCAGGCAGATAAAGCAGGACACAAAGCTGGGAGGCACAGGGAGCAACAGGGACAAGGCAGAGCCTGGCCAGCCTTCACATGGCTGCTGCTGGGGGGATTTTTAATCACAGGCTTGCATCGAAAAGCCCCGTTTGTAAACACCCAGCTATCATTTTGCGGGGGGTTGTCAGATTACAGAATCTTATCATCAAGTTTGAGGTGGTAAAAGAAGAGGAGGAGATGGAGGAGGAGGGTATTTTTGTTTCTGTACTTCATTTCCTGATAAGGGGACAGTTTTGATCCCAGAATTTTTTTTTTCTTTCTTTCTTTCTTTTAATTTTTTTTTTCTTTTTGTTTTTTGTTTTTAATCTGGTAGCATAAATTTGTTTCACAAGATGCAGGTGTTTGAAAAATTTAAGAAGTTCTGTGGTTTTGTAGTCCTGAGCTCATTGATGAGAAAGCTTACACGGGATGATGACATGGTGAGCTGAAGCAATTATTAAAAGACTATTGCATATGCTCTTCCCAGCTGAGTTGTTGTTCTCCTTGTTTTTAGAGCACACAGAAGGTGTCTGCACCAGCTGCTAATAAGCTCTTTTGCGACTCTAACATCATGATCTGATCACCCCAGAAGTGCAGAGTGGGAGCTGAAGAACTTGGTCTCAGCAATTTGACAAAAACATCCCTGATATATTTCAGCTACTGTGGAAAGTTTGTGACACTGAAAGGAAATGAAAATGCATGTGGAAGGTTGAATAGGAGCATGGGGCTTGTGTTTGTGTGCACATGAGATTTAAAGCCGTGGGCAGAGCAGGGCCATGTGTGTTTTCAAAGGCACAAATGGGAATTAGACACACAACTTCCTTCGACTTCCAGTAGAAGAACTACCCCCTGTGCCTTTGAAATTCTCCCCCTTTATTTACTGTACCTTGGTAAAACCAGGGCTGAACACCTGGTTTAAAAGGGACTGGACCTGGAGTGCAGCTGCTTTGGGATTCTGATTGAGACAAAACAACCCCAAGATTCATTCCATAATGTCCCAAAAACCAGCTTTTAACACAGAGTGCTCAGAACTTCAAATCTAGGGCGCTCTAAAAGTACCACTTGACCTGACAGGGGGCCAGTTTAGGAATTTCCGCTGGAGGGCAAAACTAATTGTTATCCCTCGCTGGGCAGGAAGAGCAGGGTAGTACACCTGAAGGTCTAACCCGTGAAATTCTCCCAGCTAAACTCAGCCTGGGCTGTGTCAGAAGAGGAGAGAGGGCTGTGCATTGAGAGCAGGTGTTCTAAGGTGTTTTTGGCTCTGATTTAGGTGAAGGTGGCAGGAGCTGCTCAGTTCATGTGCTCACAGTGTCGTGCTGTCTCTGCAGGACGGCTGTGAGCAAACAGTCTGAGGATGTTTTAGCAGTGCATAGAGCTGCATATATTTGCCATAAATAGGAGTTTATTCTTTGGCAGACAAGCCAGCATTAGAGCTGCAAAAACACACGGAATATAGTAAGTGCCGGGGAAAAGAAAACCAAGCAGAGAGACAATCTGTGAAGCAGAAGAAATAAATAGAGACTGAACAGAAAGAAAAATAGAAGGATGAGAGAAAAAACCTAAAAAGTTATGGTCAAAAGGAAAGAGGAAGAGACAGAAAAAAAGAGAAGTCAGGAAAATTTGTGATTCCTCACTTGTATGAATGACACAAATCCATTAGTGATGCTTTGCATAGCTCTGGACACCCCAACTGTTTCTTTATCCAACTTCTTAAAAAAACAGCTGATTCCCAAGGCAATGGGACCGAGTACATTAATTTTTATTAATCCTCCCCCATAATAACTAAAACCGACCCATTAAAATAAGTATCACTGGGTTTGGGGTTTTTTGTTCTTTTTTTCCATGAAGAAAAAACAAAGAAAAAAGGCAAACCAAAAGTTTTAAGAGGACAGCCAAGTCATGATGAGCAGCACCCATGAAGTGCGAAAGTCTACCTGTGCTTAATCAAGAAGGAAACTTGACCAGTATAACTGGTTAATTGTCCCTACCCATTCAAATGGACATAACAATAAATTAAAAAAAAAAAAAAAAGAAAAAAAAGAAAAGAAAAAAATAAATAGGCCATGTAATTCATATTTCTTCCTGGTGTTTTTTCTGATTTTCAAAATTTTGTTTAAATGAGCAGAGATGACAACAATTTTTCAGGCAATTTCTGCTTGAAAACAAAAATCTGAGCTCAACAACCAAAGGCCAGCAAAAACCCATTCTTTTCCTGAGCTGAACTCAGCATTAATTAATTTAGGACACAACTTTCTGGAGCTCAGTTATTCCCTTGGGCAACAACTTTACCTCACATTAATTTACAGTTCAATGGCAATTTTATGGATACTTGAACTTTTATTACTGTCTAACCTATACAACCAGAGTTGAACAGATTTTGCTAGTAGGATAAATGATCACTTGGTTGTAAAATGAGTTATTGGAATTGCCTTTTCCATACATTACAGACAATCAGAGGTGGCTTTCTCTATCCAAGACCCTGAGACCAGGGAGGGGACACTGCTCCACTGCCCCAACACCAGCAGGACAAAGCTCCTGCCTCCCTGTGACCCAGACAGAGTCTGAGTGCCCAAACCCAACACTCCCTCTTCTCCAGAACTATGTAAAAAATTAAATAAAAGACTGAAACAAGCCCCCTGCTTTGTAAACCAGGCCACTTTGGGAACCAGATGGCCCCAGAGCCACACCTGAGGCACTGGTCTGTGCTGGGTGGTGCAGATGAAGAGCTGGTGTAGAAAAGCCTCTCCCAGAGCTCCTGTGACTGTTAAAAATTATTACTATGGGCAAAATTATCAGTAGCTTATTATTATTAGTTCAGAATATTTATCCTATGATATTGATTTTATTACAGAAAACTCCCTTAGTATGTAATAGATACAATTAAAACTGCTTTGCGCTGCTGGCTTAAAAATAGCACTATGATATTTAAAATAAATGTGGGGCAAATTATTTTAAGATTGTGGAAAGGACAAAATCCAGCCACTTTTTGAGAAAGAAAACAGTACAAAATATTAATATTGTCTCAGTCAATACTTCAGTTTTAGATAAAATTCACCTTGAGATCTAGCCATCAATTTCTTATACCACCAGAATTGATTTTTAAAAAAAAAAAAATCTAGCAGTAACTTCATTTAAATCCAGTCTTTTAAAGTCTATTGCACTTCAGAAAATGTGGCTGAATGGAAAAAAAGTGGTTTTTTTCAGCTTTAAATCCCATTTGGTGAGTACCTAAAATAATGCAATCTGCACCTCGCCTGTGGTGCACATTCTCCAAAGGCTCCAAATATCCCCTTGGTGCAGGATCATTGCTGGGTGGAAGGGCCTGAGATTTTCAGCTCCTTTTAAGAACTTGGGAGATCCAGATGCAATAGTGAAAAGTGGGAAAGAGTTTGCACTTGAGGAGAATGGCTTTATGAAACCCTTCAAGTATTTAAGAATTAGAGCTATTAAATGCATGATCTATGACTTTTAAAGCTCTGATCTGCCTAATCTTTCTTGCATCCCTCTCCCCCAAAGGCATTAATAAAGCCCAAATTAAGCCATGCCAAATCCTCATTTTCCATCTGAGTTTGATGTTTCAAAGGCTCTGCTGTTCTACCTTTGTTTTGACATACAAAAATGTCACCTCTGCTAGGAAATGTGCATATTTGGCAAGAAAAGAGGAAATAAAGACTTCCCCTGCATTGTAAGCTGTGTGTTACAGTCTGTCAGCAATCAACAGGGGCAGATGTTAAACTCACCATCTTCTCTTAGAAACTGGTCTTTAATTAATCAAATGCCTTTCTCCCCCCAAGGTGTCTATAAACCAGGAGGTCCAGCATATCCGGTAGCCACTTTCTCCAGAGGTGAGATAACAAACTATCCCAGACTTAGATGGACCCAGAAATCACAAAAATGAGTCCATGTCTAACTTGGACTTCACCTGAGCTGTGCACACACATCAACACATCATCAAAGGCACCCTGGGCTTTCTCTGACTTGGGAACTAAGTGGAATCAAGTTCCACTTTTGCTTCCTTTCAGACCGAAAGAATTACTTATGTTTCTAAAAGCTCTTCTTTCCCCTTCCATAATTGTTATTGGTTTGATAAAACATTTTATTTCCCTTCACAGCATGATTACAGTCCAGGAGTATAAAGGCCAGAGCAGCATTTTACTAATCCAAATAAGATTATCAGAGAAGCACCTTAATATTTTGCAAACCCAGGTTTTTTACCTTCCACACACACAGGTGGTGCCACTTCCTCACCATCACTTGTAACTATTTCACTGGAAAGAAAAGACCATGAAATAGAGAATAGAAAGAGTTATTTCCACCTGTGCATCCCCCAGGGCCACCTTTGGACAGGAACCCTTCAGCAGCAGGACTCCAGGAGCCGGTCCTTCCAAAGGCCTTCCAACTGGACACTTCCACTCTGTATTTCCTCCTTTTCCAAGCATGTTGTGTTCCCCACCCACCCCATCAGGTCCAGGGCCAGCCCTAACATGCTGAGGAGCTGCACTGGGGAGTGCCCACCTGCCTCAGTCCAGCCCATAAATCAGCAATGCCCATCTCTCCTCTCCCCATTAATTTATTCACTAGAGGAAGGCATTTCATACACTGAGTTTTAGCATCTGTTATTTGATGGTAATCGATTAATTTTTAACTATCTTTCAGCCCTTTGATGTTCTATAAATAGCCTAAGCTAATAGACACTTCTTTATACGCAGAACGCAGATCCACTGTGAGGTTATTTGAAAGAAAAGGAGTCTGGTGTAGTATGTTTGTTCAATGTGTTATTAACTCAGAAAGGAAATTGAGCTATAGTGAACTATGTAGATCTGATTCTGACAGCTGCAAACAATTCATAGTGAAAATGACTCAGCCTAATTCACATTTTTAAATTATTTTCTCCCCCACTTTCTTCTACAGACAGATAAAGGGTTCAAAATGACCTTGAATTAAAAACCCTGGATTTATCTTAGTGTTTTCTTCTTTCTTAGTGCTGTATCCAAAACTTCCTTACTGGGAAGTCAGCAAAATCACGGAAAAAACCCAAAACAAAACACCTCCTGTCTGATGCACCTCCTCATTTTGCTTCCAATACTTCCCAGACAGTGCTGTGGGCAATGTAAGCTGCTCTTCAGAAATTCAGTTTGGAGGGATGGGATAGACACAAACCCTCATTTGTAGTGGGGAACTCAGAAACATTAGTGGCCTTTTTTTTATTAATTTACATTTTCCCTGTTAGTTCACCCTGAGATCCCAACGGCACGATTTACTAATTAATTACTATTATTAGCTAATGGCAGTGAAAACTGAAATTACTGCCTGCCTTAAGCATAACAAAATTGACAATAAATCTGTGGTGTGTGAATCACTTCCTTAACCAAATGCCAGCAACGGTGGCTTGGTGCTTTCCACAAAAACACCTGGCACACATGGAGACACAATCTTCATGTTCCAGAGCAAGACAGGGGATGGGAATTTGCATTCCTGGGCACTGCCAATACAGGGGCACCACCAGCTCTGACAGGGCTTCATCCTCTTTTTCTGACCGAAAACCATGGGTGCTGCTTCTTCAGAAATATGGGCTGGACTTGCCCCTTTCGAGCAACAATAATTTACCTCCTGTTTGTCACAGCAAGTGACAGCACCTGGCAGATACTGGCACCAGCTACTTGCTAAACACATGCAAAATACTGTAGGGTTTACACGTGGTGCAATTTTTAATGTCCAGAGCCTTAAATCCTCTCCAGATGCCCAAACGAGCACCCTGGTTTGCAGAAGCACTGGGTGATCCCCTCTGTGACACTCTCCTCTGCAGAAGGAGGTGTTCACTCTGAGAGCAGGTGTGTGGCTTTGTGTCTGCATGCTTGGGGATGTCTGTGGAACAATTATTTTCTCTCCCAATCCCGAACAGTGGGTGGTCGCTGATGTTAGACCAAAATCAATAGGTAGAAAAGAGATTGTTTACAAAAGCATGACAATGACTGGGTCACTCAAGAAGGAAGTTTGCATCGTTCTGAGCAGAAAACACTCAGAAGAGGGCTGTAATTCAGTGCCTGGATAACAGAGTGACTGGGAACTGCATAGACAGATTAGACAAAAATTAAATTTGTTTGGACAGATAAGATGCAAGAGTCAGATCAAAGAAATCAGCTTCAATGTAGTGCAGGGAATACTTTCCCACCCTCAAAAAGTGTGCAAAAGAAAGCAAAACCAAGAAACTGCCAGCCAAAATTACCAATGCAGTTCCATTTAACAAAAAATCAATATTACAATAAGATGCCAGTAATGAAAGAAAAACCACAGCAGTATCTCAATAAAGATTACAAATTACAAGATTATAAAGGGAGAGCCACAGTCATTTTGGACAGACAGATATGACCACAGTACAACTGGAGGCCAAATGATGGTTTAGGAAAAATGCCTGCAGCTTTCAAGAAAGCCAGTGGGAGAAACAAACACGCATCTCAGGGCAGGATTTGGCTCTGGGACTCGCACATGAGTAATTGTGGCAGGAAGATACAGAATATCACAGAAATAAAAGACCTGCTCATTAGAAACCCATCCAGCCAAACCCATGGGGACATCCTGACGTAAAATCTCCATCATTTGTTATTTTCAAGAACCTGGTGCCAATCTTGAGATATTTTTAAGGTACCAAAACTGGGGAGTTTTAACTGTAATTTCTCTTTCAGCCATAGAGCTCTGAAGTAATTTACAGGTCTTTGACAAATGTCATCAACAGTGCTCCAAAACCTGCCCCTACAAATGGCATTGGTGAGGACTCCTCGCTGCAATGATGCTGGATCCATCTCCCCAGAGAGAACAAAACAAGTAAAAACACACAGCTTGTTTTGGAAACTAGAGGAACCACAGCTAAGGAACATTCCAGTTCACAGTCTTGCAATGAGGCAGAAATAAAGCATGAACCATAGGGCTCTTGGCTTGCAATCAGCTGCCTTTGCCCTCAGCCCATCTCAGCTCTTGTGCAAAAGCTGATTTAAACAAGACAAATAATGAAAACAATGAAAATCCACACCCCACTTTGATTCTGGCACATCCCTTTCATCCAATCACTGTATAGGCAAAATCTTCCCTGTAGAACTGCAACTCCTTTCTGTTCTTGCAGTGTCACCCAAGCCCACACTTAAGAGATGTTTGTTCATTCTTGTTCTCTTTATTCTATTTAACACACAGCAATGGTTTCACAGTGCAGAGTACTGTCAACACTTTTATTTCTCAATGGGCATGTTGAAGAAAACCCAAACCAAACCAGATTAGAGGGTCAGGACAGACACAAAATGGAATCATGAGAGGGAATGGTGGAAATGACTAAATTAAATATGTAGATAACAGCTCCAGCGCGAGGCAGAAAGTGCAGGTGGTGCCATCAGGACAGCACACACTACAATGGAGTGGGAGATACCTACCAGAGCTGGGAAGAGAACAGATCACAAAGAAAATACGGATTGAAGCCAATAAACTGCAGGAAAACTAAAATCAAAATGATAGGTGAAAGAAATGCATGTATCTGCATTGTGAGGAGTCCATTGAATTGAGCAAATGATACTCCTCCTGGGGGAATGATTCATTACCATATGGAAAAGACCTAGCCTATGATAAAGGATGGGGGAAAACCACTGAATAGCAGAATCTACCTACAGAAATTGAAAAAGGACGTTCTTGTTGAATTGTGGCAGAAGTACTTCAAAATTCCGACGGGCCTGACTAACGCAGATACGGAGGGGAGGGAAAAAAAAGCATGTTAAAATATGTGATATCATGCCTACAAGCAAGGGTGAAGGTCGAATCAGAGAAAATTTAAAATGCGCTGAGAAACAAGCAGCATCAGCAAGAGCAGTGCCAGAACGAACAGATTTTATTCATCTCTACTTCAGGACCAAAAGGAGGGGGGGGTGGGAAAGAAATATTGGAAGTCCTCCTTACTTGGGGGCTGTGTCTCCATGCCACTGACCTACTTCTACTTGAAGCACTCTGCTTGGAGAGACTCGCTAATGCTCGAGAAAAAGGTCTTATACCACAACAATATTGTGCTACAACAGTGCCCACAGTCTGGCTGCTCGGGGATTTATAAGCCAAGCTCACAAATAGACAGTAATGAGTTACTCACCAGAGGCTGTCAGCAAAGTTGCTAATTAGTACAAATGGTAGTAGATCTTGTAATGCTGTCCCCTGCTTCAGTGGGAACAGTTCCAAGACCACCTAACCTGTATCTCACCGGATTAAAGACAGATTGGCTCCCTTTAGTCCAGCCTGGCATTTCTGGGGGTTTTAATGCACAAGAAAAAATCAGAGTTATAACGAAAACTTGTGTGCAAACTTAACCACACAAACAAAGTGACTCAGTTCCTGGGGAGACACCCCACATGCAGAAAATAATTACTCCTCCCTCTCCTCATGGAAGAGCCGAGGCACCCATGTCAACAGAAGCCCTTCAATTGAATTTTGCAAGAACTGGGCCAAGTCCCAGGGCTGTGAGTGCCAATACTGCCATGGGAGCAGCACACCTTGAGCTCCCCAGCCTGCAGAACCGACAAAAACCTTCTGCTAACCAACAGCTCTAAGGCTTCCACTACAGAGAAAAACACCAGAATAGGCAATTAAATGGGGCACTGTTTTAATGTGCAGCCTTCAAAGAGGGAAACACTGCATCTTCTCAGAATTTCACAGGACTGTGGTAACAAACTGTTGACATGTTGAAGCCACTATTAAGAAATATGGTGCTAAAAGGGAAATAAGAATTATTGACTGGTTATTGCAGTTTAAATATATTTATTATTTAAGAAATGCACCAAAGTTGTATTCCTGTTCCCTCTGCCAATGAATGTACAGAAAAAACAGCACATCAAATTTTAGAGTTTTTCTGGTACTACTTCCTTGAAAAAGTACCAGGTTTTAAAAACCACTGACCTGTCTGGCCGTTGGAAATGTAAGACATTTTCTATTAAAATATGTCTTTCTATCAGCAGAAATATTTTCTGTAATATTTTCTGCTGTAAAAAATCTTAGGAAATTAAAGCAGATCAAAACCATTTAATAGGTATTAAGAAAACAATTTAGACAAGAGGGGTCAGTAATGGAAAGGTGAGATATCTACGACTGGAGCCAAGTTACAGAAAGGGTGAGGCATTTGTAGCCAAGTTAAACAAGACACAATTAAGGTTAACTTGGTTCTGCTGGTTTGTGTAAGCCCACACAGGAGGATTGTGGGGGGCTGTGACAGTTTCAGTGTGACTTATTTACCTTGGCCTTTTCCTGGACTGTGTTGTAGGCCGGTTCTGTTTGGAGACATCACACCTTTCCACCCATTCCTCACACCTGGCCTCTTATCACACCCTAAATGTTTGCCCCAAATGGTGCATTTTGTTGAGAAAAAACAAAGGCTGGTGGGGATGGCAACCAAATATCTATCAAAACATTACTAGATAAAAAAAAAATCCCCCACAATGGTTTATTTCTACCAGAAATCTATCTATATTGTAAAAAATGAACGCATTTCAGTTCCATTCCCCTCCCCAAAGCAAGCAGATGTGTTTTATACTGGAGCAGTTCTGTCCCGTGTTATCTCACAGGCACATCCTGTGGCAATTCCCTTCCTATCACTTTGCTTCCCTGGCACAGCACACATGGAACCACAGAATGTCATCATGGAGGGTCCATCATCCAAGGACCTCCAAGAACCTCATTTCAGGAGTGTTGGGCAGCTGCCTGCTCACATCAGCCTAGAAGAGCCCCAGCACAGACACAAAGCCTGGCTGGAGAGTCAGAGCCTGAAGTGTGCCCAGAGAAAAGAGCAATGTGTTACAGTTCCTTGTAGTAACCAGGAATAACACACTTTTTTCCCCCCTCTCTTCAATGATTTCATTGCAACTCAGGCTCCTAAATGCTTTTATGGATCCAGGCCAAGACATATTCAGTAATAGATACTGAAACAGATTATTTCATGAGCCAGTTCTGTAGGTTAATTCACATAAGTGAGAAAACAGTTCTGATTGAAGGGCGGAGTGATTTTTAAAAATTTGATTCATACAGAAGTGTTAACAGCCTTTTGCTTATACCCACAATTGCTGAACAGAATAGAATCAGTGGAAATGTTATTTCCAAGTACTGTGGTGTAAATAAAACCTCGTCTCTCTGACTCACATCGTGAGTCATTTTTGTCTGTACGTTTTTATGCCGAGGAGGGATATAACTCCAGGCATTCTCCTCATGGAGAGCTCCTCGTGTCTCAGATTCTCTGTTGCTCTTGGGCTTTGTGGACTCTTAAAACCTCTAGCTCTAGTAATTTCTCTCTTGTTTACTGTAACCTCATCCCGCTTGTTCAGCTCCCTGGCATGAGTGAAAAAAACACCTGAAGTTATATCAGTTACAGAGTTGGCACTTGGTAGGGAAAGATACAGAAAATGATAAAATAAGCAGGAAAAACTGCACTAGAGCAGCAACACCTAGGCAATTTTACACCTTGTGCGTGCAATAACTGTAGGGCATTGCCAATTACTTCAGCTGAAAATGTCTCAACATCTCTTTTCTAAGGACCTTGCTGCTCACGGTTTTCACCAAACCATCCTCATTTGTGCTCCAAAGGCTGGCCCAGCCCACGTGTGAAGGCAAAAGAGGAAGGAATGGGAACTAAACCCAGCCACATCTCCAGCACACATCAGTGAATGTTGTCTCTATTTTTAGCCTTGTGAGAGCCCTGTGGGACAAAGTGAGATGTGACACATCTCACAGCAAGGATGGGGGAGTAGGTGAGGCTGTCCCCCTTCCCGCTGCCATGGCTTTGACATCCCTCACAACACCAGCCAGCCTCAGAGCTGGGGCTCACGATGTACCTGCCCAACATGGGCCACAGGTGAACAGGTTTGGGATAATTGTCCATCCTTCAAATACTCAGAATGCTAAATGACACAAGAGTCTAAAGGGGGAAAAGTCACTGTAGACAGGTGCATATGAATAAACATATAACAGAGCTACATGCAGGAGAGGGTCTTGATTAACAGGTTTAAAATACAATATTTATATATATATATTTATATATCCAAAACCCTCTTTCTCTGTATATATATACACCAGAGACTTGGTTTGTGGAGAGGGTGCTTCCAAATCCACATTACCCAACACAAGGAAGAGTGATGTTAATTCCTTAATTCTGGCAGATTATGATGACCTACATTTTTTGCCTTCCGTAAAATAAATGGGAGCCAGGGCAGGTTTTGAACAAATCAGCCTTGTTTGCCAAATAAATCAGTTTGTGATCTTCAAAAAGATTACGGACATTAGCAGGTGATGACTCTTCTTGTTATTGATTCTTGGTGAGGAAAAATGTTAAATAGTGGGTATTAGAGGAATACCACGTGTAGCGACTCACACATAACACACAGGGAGGGCACGAGAATACTTTAGGTTTACTCCACTGAGTAGATCCAGCTTTCCCCAGGGCTTCCATGACAAAAGCAGCAGTGAGCACAGCTCTCTACAATTCCACCAGGTGGATCAGCTGAATACATGAGATATTCACCAATAAAGCAGTTAGCAGGTGTCATCTTGGAATTCCTTAAGTGTTCTTAGCAAACCAGGTGCCCACAGGAAGGAGGCAATCTAGGTATCAGTTATATCTTTACACCTGTTTGCAAATGCTGATCCAGGCCCTCTCACTGAGCACTTAGCCAATAGGAAGCTAATGTACAGCAGTGACTAATTGATAATTAAAGAAACCTTTAGGAATACCATAAAATATCTGGCACAGGATTCTCTCATCCACTTAGCAGAGTCTGCTCTGCCATGCACTTATCATCCTGCTCTGCTAGTTTTCATAACAATTAAGATGGTGAATCTCTGTGAATCAGGGGTTCAGTTGCAATTTACAGAGCACTGCCTGTGTTTTATTGTTGTCTGATGGCTCCTTCTTTAGTCTGCGGAGGGGATCACTCTATTACTGTGCTTTCGACGGCTCACAGGTTGGCCCTTGCCCCTCTCTTTCATAAAGTAAGTATAATTAGATGATAATGCCCTCCTTGTCAAAACTTACTGCTTATTTAAGCCTGCAGTAATAATTTCGATTTATTAAAGATTTATTCAGATAACATTATTATCACTGTTTATTCAAACGGACATTCTTTTTTCTCTTTCCTTGCTTTTTTTTTTTTTCTCCTTCCAGGGGAGTGAAAGAGAGAGTTCCTGCAAACAGATGTAACAAACCTGTCAAGTTCTCAAACGGTTAAGTTGAGCATTTTACTTGGAAAGGCTGACAAATTTTCTTCACTTCAAAATATCATTAACACCAATAACACATTTGCCCAAGCCTATTTCTAAGTTGTAAAAAAAGATTGCTACAGATTAAGACCCTTGATATAATGCTATAAGCTCCTAACAATGGTATCTTTTATAGTGAAGAGCAACTGCAGACACAAATTGCCCCCTTTCCTGCACCTTTTTCACAAAAATCAATATTAAAGTAGTAGCTGCCTTAACTCTCCCATAGACTATATGAGAAAAAACCACAGCCACGCTTAGGACAGTTTAGGTCAATAAAGAATCAATACTGTGGTTGAATCTGTAGAAAGATAAAAGACTTGGAACTCACTACACTGTGCCCTATTGTTTCTCTCTATTTTGAAAAGAAGCTGAAGTGCTCACTTTTTTCCCCCTTAAACCAGCAATGAATTTTGTGTTTGTGGGAAGCGAGGGAGGTCACTGGAGGCTGCATGTGGCTTCAGTGCCTGCAGACGAGGGGTCTGATCTTGTTCACCCACACCTCCCAGCCAGTTCCAGGGGAGCCCAGGGAGCGGCAAGAATGCAGCGCTGGGCCCCTGGCGGCCTGGAAACCAAAACACTGCTCCGGCTCCCATCAAGCCCAACTCATTTATTAACCATGGAGAGACTACCCAGAAAAACTGTGCACTGCAAGGGTTTTTATCATGATTTCCAGCTCCCTGTCTGTTAGGAAGCGGAGAGCTGATTCTGAGCAGGGAAAGCTCTCAGATGTACGTGGCAATTGCCAGGAATGTAGATGCTGCTCTAGGGCTGAAGGCAAGCTCACCCTCCACATCACACATGGTGATTAGACCAAATTTCAATCCCTGTGTGAAAAAACACAGGTTCAGAAGCAAATAAATATCTCACCAGGCACACAGGCACACACACATCTCCCTACACGTGGTTTGGATTTGTTTCCCTCTGCTTTATCCTTTTCAGTGCACTGTGCCTCCTTTATAAGCCTGAGAACTGCAACCATATACCTGTCTGGAGAGTAACTGAACATGAAAAAATATTGGATTGTGTGGTCTGGAGAGTTCAGATAAAAACAATTTATGAGCCCAAATCTTCCAAATTCTTTACTTGAAGATGCACTTTGTTATCCTACAAGGGGCAGCTTCCAGCACTTCTCAGCTTACAGCCATAGCTCCTACTTGCAAAAGCCCAGGAAAAATGTAGATAAAGCTGGAACTGCAGCTCCTCACAAAGACTGGTAAGGAAGTGGGTAGCAACAGAAAGAACAGCCATAGTTTTAAATGCACTTGGCTGTTGAAAGAAATGGCAGCACTATTGGAATGCTGGGGCTCTCAAATTCACAGGGAACACTCCAACCCTGATACACAGTTTAGTTACAATTCGAAAAAGCAAATGGGTGTTTTTAACATTGCAGACTGAAATGTTCCTGCCTCCAAGATGCACTGAAGAACAGTTGACAACAGTGTCTCAAGTGCTTTACATGAAGAAAAAATGCAATTCTTCTATTCAGCATTAATAGGATTTTTTGCTAAATAATTAGTTGTTATTAATAATAATATTAGTATTAATGTTATCAGGGTAAAATTCTCTTTCATTATATTGTCTGGCTCTTTTTCTACAGCACAAGATTATCCTGACCTCCTTCTTTCCCACTGCAAATACTGGAGACATGGAAAAAGGGTGGCAGTAAATGCATAATAACAGCACACTGATAAGAGTGTCTGAGGTGCTTCCAGTACTTCACACCTGGAGAAGTCTGAGCACATCCGCTCTCTGCTCTAGCCCTGGCACTGTGCTGGAAAAGAGGCAGGTAAATAAGCAAATAAGCAGCCTTAGGGGTAGAATCTTCATGGGTTTAGCAGGGCATTGCGGAGATCCAGTGGAGCCTTCAGCTAAAGTTGCTTTGAACATCCACCACCAGGGAAAAAAAAGAGCAACATTTATACATTCAACCATTTTACCTCCAAGCCTTGGACTTTTTTTCCTATCCAAATATGCTCTTCCTAAGTCTTTGTGCCTAAACAATGTTTTCTTTCATTTTTCTGCCATCTTCTTCGCACACTTCTCTTCCCATCCAGTTGCTGCTTATCTCTCCCTGGCCCTGGCTATTTTCATCTTCACTGACCATTTTCTCAGCTCCTTCTTCAGGATCTACACTAAGCTTCTTAGACCTCTTCCAAACTTGAGGTGAAACTCTGCCACAGTATTCCCTTTGGATGGCTCTGATGTGATCTGTCTGCATGCTGGTGCACCAAAAAGGGCTGGACAGGGAGATGAGCCGGGAAGTTTAACACAGCTTGTCAGATGGATTGGGCTCCAAAGAAATCAGACTTTGTGCTGGGAGGTGGGGAAGAAAAGCAGAGTGCAGTGACCTCTTTCAGTGTAATGACACAGAGATGCAGTCTCTCTGCAAAGAGCTGACGTGGGTTCAGGTTTTAGGGCCCTCCAGTTGATTGTTACCCCTGCTCTGCTGGTACCTTAAACAGCCAGGGAAAGCAGCTCGTTCCTTTTGTGCTGAGGCAGCTCAGGGAGCTCTCAGACACCCACCCAGCTGGGTGATTGCTCCAGTTTGCTCCCAACAAGGCATGAGCCCCAATTATGGCTGAGGTTTTTTTGGGTCAGACTGTGGCTTCGGTTCCAAAAAGGCTCTGCCTTTCCTTAACTTGCCACTAACCCATTTCATCAAAACCACACCAGACAAATTCAGTATTTCAGTCTTGCAGCATGGATCAAACATTGGGCTCAACAAGAGAGTAGGCTCTGAGCAATTCCCCCTCAGTTACTCTGTTCCCAGCTGAACAACGCCAGGACTAATCCTGCTCTCCCTGACTTTGGCAGCACAAGGTCAAGTGCAATATCATTATCTCCTGGTTTGATTTACACTAAATTATAAAATCAGGGCTTTGAATTAAATAGTGTGCAAACATCAAGAACTTAACAGTTAATTTTCCCTGTATCTCCAACAAGATCTCTTACACTTTCCCTTTTCAATTAACACCACCTTTCTGAGCCAGTTCCTGAGATGCATCTCTGTGCTTGTGTGCCGGTGTACAGGGCATGCTAAAAGTCTGATCCCTATTATAGCCTGGAAGACAAAAATAATTGTAGCCTTCCTTGATTTTTTTAAAGGCAGAAACAACAAAAATTAATCTTTACACAAACAACCCAAGGGAGCATTCAGTGGGACTTTTCAATCTATTCATGATCTGTAATTCCCAGCCCCCAAAGTTTCCATGTTACAGCTTAATATCTAGGGACTCCATATGTTGAGGGAACACAGCAGAACCAAAATGAGCTGAAAAAAGAATGCATTAGATTCAAACATGGGATAAAACAGTACCCAAGGAGCCCTTGTTTCATTTTCTCTACCTGGAACCATGGGACAGTGCAGCCATCTCAGCCTCATTCATGTGTAACATTTCTCTTGAATATGACAGTGGTGGTGACCTTGTCATTAACTGATGCTGGTAGCAACACTTCAGCTTTCATAATTCAGCTAATTTTCAAGCCAGTGGTTACTGAAACCCCAATATAACTTCAGTATAATTAAACCGTATTAAAAATAATAATGACTAAAAAATCAGCCCACCTTCTGATCAAATACCAGTCAATGCTTGACTTGAACTCACTAAAACAAGGAAGTTTTTGCAGTTATGGTGTAAGGAGAATTTGCCCAGAATTTTTATGGACACCAAGATGGTAGACAGTGCTGTCCTAGTGTGGCCAACCTTCCCCGTGCTGCAAGGACAAAAGTGAGGCAGTGAAAGCATTTCCTACACCTTTGAAAACCTGACCCTAATCTCATTTTTCATACAAATCCTGTGCTAAGCACACTTAAGATCCTTTCTTTCTTATTTCTTTTTCTCTCCCTCCATGATTGGCAATGACCACCAGAAATCTGAGAATGTTGCTTATTTCCTGGTGGATTTTTGCTCTCCTGCTTGGCAAGAGAAGTCATTTCTTCCCTTCCATTTTGCCACTTTGTTCCCCCAAACCACCACTTCTGTGCATGTGCACTTGGTGAACTTTGCAAAACAGAGGCTGATCTTGCTGCCTTTGATTCAGGCTTCCTCCAGCACTATCCTTGTGCTCTGGAAACACTTGTGGGTTCAGTAGGGGTCCTTCATGGATGCTCAGCAGCAGCACAGTGACATTAGAATTAATTGCAGAGAGGAAGGAAAGACAAACAGCCTCTTTAGAGGTGCCAACAAAGCTCTGTCGTGTCCTTCTCCTCTCAGCTTACAGTCTTTCAATCAAAACCAGATATCAGTCATTCTACCTCTTCCTCTTTCTTGAGAAAAAAAACCCCAAAAAACCAAAAATAAGTTTGCCTGAGAAAAATCCAAGGGCCTACAAATTTAGCCTTCTGAAAGCTACAGAGTAATTTTAATATTAATCCATCCCCTTCCCACCCTCTGCCTGTAGTCCTGAAGCAGTTACAGGAACACCTCCAAAGGGACTCGAGACAGATATTTTTCAATTGCTAAAACCAAAATCTTATTTTTGCAGCGACTCTGCATGCCATGTTCCAGCTCAAAGACAGTGTTTTGGGCCAGGCTGACCCCTGTAACAAAGATTTGAAAGGTGACACAGCCATGCCTTTAATTACACTGCTGGTAGCAGATGCACTTCAGCAACACACACAGAAATTGGAGAACATGGAGCAGGGCTCACACTAGAAGATGTGAGAGTTTCAATTAACACAATCCTGCATGATTTAAGAAAAATATTCAGGAGCAGTATTTATTTAGCCTGCAGCCAAAGTCCATTACTGAGAATTACTGTTAATTAGAGTTGTGCGAGGTTGGGAATAGCCTCTCCTATCATGATTCTTTCACCTACCACAAGAGCTACCAAGTTTGCTGAGCTTTTGGCAATTCTAGGCTGGTTAAAAAAACAGCCAGATGATAAAAGGATTACTTTGAACATGATAATATAACCAGTAACACGTAGAAAAAAAATATTTGCTTTACTTGTCCCTATAATCTGGCACCTAGCATCATCAAAGAGTCTCTGTCTAAAACCTTGCCCCAAAAACTTGTGTGAGAACAAGGTTTGCCAAACACTGAAGCACTCTTGAACAAATGCTTTGTCTGAGGTTTTCCTGTCATTAATTGATAATTTCTCTTCCTTGGATAAACACAACCCAGACCATTCCCTTTTTAGTGGCAGCTCTAAATCAGGACTCAACACCCAGTGGAATTCTGAGCAGGGTAACAAGGATTTGTCCTCACCAGAAATGTGAGACAGGTATGGAGAGTGGAACTATGAAGGAATATCCAGTTGAGAAGAACAACAACATAGAAACAGAAGTCAGCCTTCATCACTGACAAAATACAAGAGGCTTCAGAGAGGGTTGGAAGGACTGCCCAAAGAAACTATTCCACAGACAGCAAGGATGGAGTAACCAAGGAATTGAAATTCATCCATTTTCTGCATTAGCAAGGAAACATAATTAGCAAACAACTAGACCAAAAGGGTTTAAGTTTGGTTCAGATGAGCTCAGGAAATACCAGTATTTATTTGGGACTCACAGACAGACAAAACGTGGCTTGTCTGCAGTATCTGTTTCTTACTGTTTAAATATCCCTGGTCCAGTGGCAGAACCTCATAAGAGAGAGCTAGACAGAAAGGAAAAAACAATGGACAGGAAAGAAGGGAAAAGATTGGGTTTCCACAAACCTTAACTCCTAAGAACAGGCTGGGTTTAAGCCTAAGGGGAGCTTGAGTCATTTCATCTGTTCCTAATTGCTTTGCTCACTCCTGGTGAGAGCTGAGAGCCATTGTCATGTTAAAGCATGGAAAGAGGCCAAAAATTCAGAGCTAGTGACTACATCATTACCAGGAGAGGAGGAAGCAGTTGAAAGCCAAACCACAATTTACCTTTTTGCACCTCCCCACCCAAATCAAACCTGCAGAGACATAGTCACAGTCCACATCTATGGCTGTTGGTATTGATGCAAACTTTCTTTTCATTTCCCAGGTTTTTGGAAAAGTGATCTATGAGAAGGGCATATCAGCCACCTGAGGTATCACCACAGAACCCTGCAGTGTTTCACATCCAAAAGGTACAAGCACCCTGCAGGAGAAGGCAAAATGATCTTCATGTGAATGATTGTTTCTAACCATAGACTCAAAACCCTGGAAAAAATTTAAGGGGCAGTAAGACTTTAAAGTCAGGTAGAGCCAGGAGTCTTGAGTCTTATTAAACAAAAACAATCAGAGTATCCACATTTTTGTAGTCCTACTGTGAAGTTCCAATAAACTTTACCCAAAAAAACTCCATAACACTCTTTCCCCAGCTTCACGGAAAATGAGAAGTGATTCCAGAGGTTGGCTGACTCTTTAATACCTCTTGTAGTAGTTAAAAAGGCCACTTTCTTCTTCTCTCTCACACTCTTTTTTTAACTTTTACTGCAAAACCATTAAAGAAAGAACTAGTTCTAGTAATAAAAGGTAGCTATATTCCCACTGGGAGAAGGGGAATGGTGGTTCCTGTGTACCCTTAGTGCTCTTGGCAGGGGTACCTATAAAGAAGGTGAAGGTCGCAGGAAAGAGAACAGAGTATTTTCTGTTCAATAGAAAATGGAAACTTCCAAATGCAAAGAGGAATTTTAGCAAGTTTTTATTTCCTTCTTTTACAGCCCTGACATCATATTTCTCCACAGTGACATCATGGCTTTGAAGTAACAGCTTCCAATGATACCAGTGCATCAGAAGCCTTACAAAACAAATACATGTGGTGCTCCTGATTTTCCAAGACATTGATGAAGTCTAGGCCCGAGTGGATTTTCCTGCTCAGCCCATTTTCTGTGTGTTTACACACTCCTATTCAAATCCTGGGAATAACACCTTGCTGAGGTGCCCAGGATCGGGAGAGCACCTTTAATGGAGGGAAGTTAGGAAGGAATAAATGAGTTAAAAATGCACACTTAGGTTCCCCCAGCAAGACTTTAATTTTTCCTCTACTCCCTGCTTCCTCAACCTAGAGGTGACACCTAGAAGGAATTCATGCCAGGACTGCTCCCCCCAGGGAAGCTGTATCCAAACCTCCTCTTATTGCACTTTAAGGAGAACATGGTTTTTGAGCTGTGTTGTCTAACTTTGAGTAAATTTACCCTGCTGAAATGGAGATCAGGATTTGGCTACCTTCTGTTTTCAACAGATCTTCTCAGAGCTGGGAATTTCTGGTCTCTGATGCTTGCTAATAAACAGATGCAATTGCCATTCCCATTTTAAGAGGGAAGGAGTCAGAGCCAGGCAAGAGCTCCAAAGAAGCTGAACTGCCTCTCTCACCTGTAGGGATGTGATTATGTCTGGCAGAACACTCTGGGGGAGCAGCTTTCACCACAGTGCAGAGCTATGAGCCATCTTTTCCCTAAACTCCTGTGCCCTTCCTGAGCTGGAGCAGTCACTGGACAGCAAGAGACAAAGGTGTGCATTTTCCAGCACGGAGAGCACAAACCATCCAGAGGCTGCACTGTTTTCTGCATCCACACACCCCAAAAGTACATGAAATGAAGGTAATGCAGTGTAAGTAGCCTGCACCAAGCTAATGAGAACTGGTGGTCTTAATGCTCTGGCAATTGGCATTACCATTTTTTGGAGAGCTCTTTTGTCACTGAGATTCACAGAGAAAGGGAAAATACAGAGTCTCCCTTCAAAAAGTCTCTGTGTCTCCAACAGGTAACAGCTGTTGCTGTTTTAATATGATCTCAGGGCTCATATAGATGTGACATCACACAAAACTGAGGCTTGGCCATTGATTTTACTGCCAATATACCCTAAACTGTGGGGATTTTGTTACAAATGTGTATTTTGCATGTATGACAGAACAAAATCCTCAGCTGGAAACCTCCATGCAGTTTCACCCCTTTGTAGTAATTGTGAGACATAAACTGCTTTCATTTCAGAATTAAAACCTGTATTAATTTTAAGATGAATAGAAGTGAGCAAGTCCATCAATGTCAGAATTTGTTACACATCCAAACAAAAAAAGTATCAAAATTTGACTGGTAAGCTGGCCAAGCAAGAGGGAGGTGGGGATGGTTTGTATTCTAATTTCAAGCTGCAGGGCTCCCAGGTGTATTGTATAGGATTTCCTGTAATTTACAGGCAAAATAAGCAGTCTACAGGAAAATGTTTGCCACACCGTACATGCGTATTAATTACACAGCAGGACACAATGATTTCTTTGTGATAGGAAGGGATGGGATCTACAGGCAAACTATTAAAGTGAGGTGGAAATGCAGACATTCTTCTGCCTTTAAAAAGGGCTGTTGGATTCAGGGAAATAAAATCAGCAAGTGTCTTGTCACAGTTTGTATTACCGGGTCACTGCCAGGCTCCATGGGTGCCAGGGAAGGGAAACGTCTCCTTCCAAACAGGCTCTGGGAATCTCGCTGTCTTGGCCGTCCTACTTCTGCACCATGAGAAAAGCTTCCCCCTTCAGTGAGAAAGGAGACTTTAAGACTTCAGGTGCTCATTGTTCAGCATTTTATAATGATGTAATTGAATCTGCCCAGGTCCATGGGATGGAGACATCCCTTCGCCTGCTGCTGAGCTCTGGGAAAGCGGTGCTTTCATTACATCAGGTTAGTGCACTGTGTAACTTGTTGGAGAAAGACAACAAGCCACATCACCACCCCCTCAAAAAAGATGGGACTTTCTTCTTAGGTATGTAATTAAGGCTTGAGAGATTAAGGAGTATGAGAAGAGTAAGTAAAATATTCAGGCTGGTTTTGTCAAGACCAAATTTGGGGTAAGTGCACTGGCATGTTCTCACTGTGAGATAAGCAATTCTTGTTACACTTGTGTTCAGATGCAACTTCAGAAGCAGAACTTGACTTTTTTTTGTTGGTTTTTTTTTGCCTGGTATGAAGCAGAAATCTCACCCTCCACACACCTTTCCCCAAAGAGCTGGGTTTGCCTACATATGGTTGGCATTCAGGAGGGAGAAGCTCAGAAACAGCATGGTTTTGTTTGACGGAGGCATTCCTTAAAACCTTCCTGGGATGGGGCAGGAGAATGAGATTACACCAAGGCTCATCTGCAGATGGATGCGGACATTTAATGATGCCCAGTATCACTTACAGGCCAAACAGCCAGATTGCCCAGAGAATCTGCATTTTAAAAAGCTGTGGAGCCATCAGCCATGGGAGAAAACTCTTACAGAGAACTAACGGGATAAAACCTACCCAACTCCAGAAGAAATAATGCTCCTGACAAGCACAAGGTTCTAGGTTCAATACTGCAGCCAATGGCTGAAATTTGTAACATACCCTGGTCCCTGTGGCAGGAGGGTCCTTCTGAAGACCCAGCAGCCCAGGGGTCCCTGGGTGGCACTGTGGAGGCCATGAGGGGTGCAGCACCCACAAGGGTCCCTGGATCCCCCTTCCTCTTCAAGACAGGGGAAGAAGGAGGGGAAAAAAATATTGCTGAAAATTTCTAGACAAAATAGAGTTTAATTTATTGGAGGTGTTTTGTTGACAAGAAAATAGAAAGCATGTGTCTGTGCTTCTCTTATTGTAGTTCCAAGTAATGAAAGTATTTAAGGAGGTACAATTATGGACTTGGCAAGCACCTGGGGCTCTTGGAACTGCTTTTTCACACTGAATAAACACTGCAGTTAATCTGTTTATGTTACACTACATTGGGAAACTATCTCTAAGAAAAGGTTGCAAGTATATATTTTCCACTCCTTTCCTTTGTTTTTAATGTTAAATTAATAACTTGTTTGAAGGAGTTAATTTTCTCTTAGAACATGATAGAGGTGTAGTCCAAAGCAACTTTGAGTGTGGACAATGTAATTTATCAGAACAGACTAAAATTAAGCTATTTTGTACATTCTACAGCAGAGCTGAGCCGTAACTGCCCCCCAACTGCCATGTGGCCTTAATATTCACCTTAAAAAATATGCAAAGATGTCCTTTATTCCTCATCTGAACTATAATTACAAGCAAATCTGGAGAACATTACACAAACAGTGCAAGTTAGCCAGGGGATGATGAGCCTGAAAGAGAATCACTGTGTCCTGCCCTGCTGCTCTTAGACCCGAGAAAAGAGCAGCCAAGATTTGAACACAACTAGATTTTCTTTTGAACTCCATAAAGTTGTACACTTCATCTTTTTCTCTCATTTTAGGCTCCAATCCTAGAGTTTAATTTGAGTATAAAGTACCAAAGCAGAAGTCAGCAAGAGCCCTTTTATTGACTTCAGTTGGCGCTGTATTTGGGACTGGTGTTTTTAAAATCAGAGCAGCACAAGGAGGTAAAAACCGCGCGTCCGTAAGGTTAAAGAAAAGTGTGTGTGTTTAAAACACTGAAGAAACTGTTCTGAGAACAATTCATCTTTCTGAAAATATGAACCCTATGATGCTGCCAAGGTCAGGGAGAGCTGTGATAATTTAGCGTGTAAGTGCTAGTCATCCAGCACAATGCCACATTATTTAATTTGGGAACACATTCATACAGCTGCCTGACAACAGCCATGGACGGGAACACTACCTGTGGGCTGGGGTCAAGGCAATGCAGTTTAACGTTAAAACAAAGGAGCTAATGGGATTCCTGTTCAACTTCCAGCTTATTATGGGATCCCAGTTGCTTCTCTTCGTTCTCCCTCAGTCAGCTCCTGTGGATATGGAAGGGAGGACCACACAGTGACTCATGGCTGAAAGAAAAAAATGCAGTGCATATGCCTGGCTTATTTGACCATATTTCCTAATTTCTCTGTCGATTTTTAATTTTTAATTTTTTTTTTTGTTTTGTTTGCCATTTAGCTCTGGTTTGTGAATTCCAGGCCATTTTCCTCAGGGAGGAGGAATGCAGCTCACCTTGTGAAAAGGGAAGGACTAATATTAAAAAGGAGAAGTCCTCTTCAGCTGTAAAAATCAGATGCCTTGCTAATGCCAAAATTAATAATACAGAGATATTTGAGGCTTTCACTTCATTCTTACAGCTGGCAGTGCACAGAATAATTTATAAATAAGACTACTGCCGTACCCAAACCCTTATAGAGACAAATAAATGCCATCCCCTTTCCTGAGAAGTACAAACACAGAGCAGGGAGAAGAACAATATGAGTGAAGTGAACAAATTCAAGACTGAAAAAACCAAAACCTCAGATTTTTTGCCTCCTTGTTACTAAACTCATAAAACAGACTTTTCCCTCAAAAAATGAGATTAAATAATTTAATTAAAGATGTAACCTTGTTTTATATTAGATCAGGTGCAAAGCTCTGCTCTGTTTGCAGAGGAGCTCAGAGTCACCCTCTGCAATGGCTGTTGTAGAGAGTGACTTTCAAAATAATATCCTTTCAGTGCACAAAAGGAGAGCAGAAGATGGATGTCCTGTGGCTCCACGTGGATAGCTGTCTTCAAGGAGCTCACACAGATCATCACACCACAGACTGTTGGACACTCAGGAGTGGTCATGGAAGGAGGGAGAAAGAGTCCCAGCTCAGAACCCAGACAGGCTCAGACACCACAGAACTTCCAAAGGAAGGCACAGGGAACCCCTCACCTCACACCCCTTTGCACCACAAAGTTTGGAGTTGCAGCCCTTCCCTTTGGAAGTCCTGCCCTCCTTAATCCCTGTGCACATGGAGCTGCCCGCAATTCCCAGAGCAGCAAATCCAGTGTTTTATTTTGGGGCAGGACCACTGCTGGGTTCATCCCTGTATGCACAAACTGATAAACAGGCGGCTCCAGTCCCCGCAGGCTCAGCTCCAGTTCCCTCTGCAGATGTATTTTTATTATAAGCTGTGGAGCGCTGCTGTGGCATGTAAAAAATGGAGTTATTCAAAGAAGTGGTTTTAAGTTCAAAGATAATGTCATGTTCATTTGGAATATAAGCATGAGCAACACACTCCCAGATACACTCTCTGTCTCCCTACATCCCTATCTCAGCTGTAGGCAGGGTGGTAATATATAAAGAGAGAGCAGGTGGGATTTTTTTAAGTGGGGAAGAAAAAAGGCTTATAGCTCCAAAGCTGAGTTTCCTGCCTATCCCACATTTTGGAAATGAAACAAAAATGTCTCATGAATTGAGCAGGCATGCTGCAAAATAAAAAGAAACAATAATATGCAGAGAAATGCAGGAATTTCACTGATTAAAACATAGGATTTTATTTCAAAAGACTTTGGGCAGAGTCTCCATTTTTTCCAACTGCTTCTATCACCTGTGTGAAGGGGCCACTGGACTTACACATGCAAAAGCCATTTATCCACTTACATTTGGTATCCTGCAAGGTTTGAGTCCTGAAGGAGCTCAGAAATAAGGAGATTTCAGGTTGGCACCCGCCTAAATAGCCTCGCTCACTCGATGTAAATGGTCTCCGTGCCACAGAGATTTTGCTGAAGGCTTTTGCTCTGTGCATGGAACTGACACCATTCCAAGGAGCAGGGCTTGGACTCTGATCTCCCTGTGCAGCCAGAGGAGAGGGATAAGCCCCCTAAGTGGGATAAGAGAGGACTAAAGCTATGATTTAACACACTTTCTGTGAGCAGGCAGCCCCAGCCTCGGAACTCCAGCCTCAGAGGCTGCTCCCTGCCTGCTGCATTCTGTAAAATGCTTGGGAAAAACACTTTGCACGTCATCTGCTGCACATCAGCAGTGCAAGACAATTAATCAGGGATTCCAGTGCCACGTCATAAATTATGGCACCTTCTGTCACTGACACTTGAAAGACAAAATGTGAGAATCTGTCTGTACCGACATCCTTCAGCTCAGGCAGAAGCACTTTGGGTGTGCTTGGGGCTGGCTCCCTGCTCCGGGGTCTGATCCTGGTCCCACTGCTTTGGCCATGCACATTACAGGGACGTTTGTCACCAATGTCACATCAGAATGGAGCCTTCAGCTGACTTTTTGCAGTAACACAGGAAAATAATCTCCACACTACTTATTCCATTATCACTGGCTAATGGGAAGACCTGGAAAGTCCCTCCACGTCATGAGCTGTCCCCCAGACAAGAGAGAGCTGCAGCACATCAAATTCCTGACCACAACAGCTCTCTGCAGCAGGACCTGAAGTCCAGGCTGCACCTTCCCCACTCCCATTCCCCGAGAGATGTGCAGCAGTGAAATATCCCCAAATTAAACAATTATGTTTAGACACACAAACACACAGAGGCCTCCCACTAACTCAGCAGATTCTTTTGAAAGTTGGCACTGTCAAAACAAACACAGTCGCCTGTAGCACCCTTCCCCGGCTCCTGCTGACAGCGCTAGTGAGGAGGAGGAGGTGCTGAGTACTTTGTTATAATGAGGAGGAGGATAGTGTTGGGAAAGGTGTTGAGTTTGACACAGAAGTATCAAGAGCAGGAAAGCGAAAGTCAAGGAAATCAGCCTTGTGCCACCTAAAATTGCTCTGGCACTAAACCTACAAAAATCAATGACTCTGCTTTCACAGGAGGTTTCACATAAACCTGAGGGAGCGTACAGCACGAGCTGCACCAGATGGAAAGTCTCTGGAAGTGGGGAGTGAGACAGGAGCAGTGCTGGTATCTCTGAGCTACATCAAACACAGAATTCACAAACAGTAATTAGGGCTATTCACATCTATCCCTGCCTCCACTTTTGCTGTACCAGTGAGGAGGGAGAGACAGCACCAAGAGAAAACCAAAGTGTTATAAACGTGTCTGCAGGTAGTAAAAGAATTGTTTGTACTCATGTATTTGTGTCTGTTACCTGAGTAAAAATTTGGTAATACAACAGTCTGAATTTTAGGTCAAAGTTATTTTTCCTTGGTTGCACCTTTTCAAACTCATTTAATCACAGCAGCTTGTCTTTCTATGCCCTCCCTCACAAAACCACCCCTCCCCACACCACATTTTAAATCTTCTCACAAAGAAAACTGAGGGAAAATAATTTTTGTGCAACTTATCCATCTTTCAAAGCAGCTTCTGGCAGAAGGGAGCTGAGAGTGATGAGTCCATAGAATAATAAATAATAACAATATTGAGCAGTTTTGCAGAGCAAATGTACATTGAGAAACTTTTCCTCTTCAGTGTCTGACATTATTAATTTGTTCTCCAAACACACTGGTGAGGGGAGTCAGCCCATTTTTACACACAGGGAAAGTGAGCATATAGATTTCAATAATTGTTTAAGACACAGAGGAGTCAGTTCCAGAAACTGGGCAGAACAACTCA
This sequence comes from Trochalopteron elliotii, assembly GCA_024734555.1. Lineage (NCBI taxonomy): Eukaryota > Metazoa > Chordata > Aves > Passeriformes > Leiothrichidae > Trochalopteron > Trochalopteron elliotii. The sequence goes on from JANPWX010000088.1 coordinate 2,661,029, forward strand.
CAGAGATCACAGCCCATATCCATGGCAACATTTGGGCAGAGCCTTGTCACCACAATAATTGCTATCGGCAAGTGACACATGCTTGGGGTTTGTGACACCTGTGAATAATATCCTCCCGGAGCTGCCCTTCCCTGTGGTCCAGAAGGAGCATGTCCCAGGCCTCAAGGAGCAGCAAAGGCTGGACAGCAGTTCCTGTAATTATTCATGACAGAAGTATTTCTAACCCCTTCCCAGCTTCTGCTTAAAAGGGTTCAAACTCATAATAATCTACTGCTTAAGTAATTATGTGACATCCAAAGATCCCATTTTGAGTTGCACAGACACTCATCTGGGACATCCTTTCCAGTGGAACAGCAGCATTTTCATTTTGTACCACAGGACTGTGTTTTCAGCCCCATTACCACAGAAATTTCAGATGAATTGAGGGGAGGTGGAGAAGACCTGAACTGACTTTCGGTATCCACATGAAATGGCTTGTGAGTGACCTTGTGTCCAACCTTCTAACATCTAAGACAAAAACATGGAGAAGCTGAACAAAGGAAAGCAGGAAAGCTCCCTGAACAGGGTGTGTGGTTTTTGTTTGTTTGCATAGACATACGTCTTGAGGTTGAGAAACACGTACTTTATTTTTAAGTCTTTTCCTGTTTTATAGTACTTGTAGCAGAATCACAAAAATATTACGAATTTCCAGGACCAGCACAACACCAAACCCAGGTGAAAATCTTGCCTGTCACACTCACACTAACGAGCTCTCAGAAATCAATGGATTTGGGGATTCCTGCATGGACAAACATAACTTGCCCCAGGTTCTCCTGATAATGGCTTGGGGATGAACCCAGCCTTCATCCTCCCTTTTCCTCACAGGATTCCTTATGAGCCGGGTTACAATGCAAAAGTGAGGCAGGCAGGTGGACAGCTCTTTTGTAACCCCCTGCTCACCCTGGGCAGTGGCTGGTGCTGGCACACCAGTATAATCTGTACAAGCTGATGCACTGGGCCTGCTGCTTTGCTTTTTAGAGCTATTGATTTCCTGCCCTTTCTCGTAATGCATTCTGTGAACTGGAAGCAGTTAAAGGTTAACAGAAAAGATTTCATTAAAAAGAATATTTTAGAATTGTTTAAGATCATTAGTAGTTAAACACCCACACCTAAAAACTGTTCTGAAATTTGTGTCTTCAGGCAATGAAGCTCCAAGAGCTACCTGCCAATATGAGCACCCCTGACTTTGCTCCAGCTCAGCACAGGCAATTCCCAGCTCCCTGCCAGGATCCCAGCTGTAGTGGAGCAAAAAAAGAAAAGTTAAAGGGACAACAGGCTTTGGACACTCCTGCCAGAGGGTAGGAGAAGTGAAGGAAAGTGTGTCTCTGGTGAGACTCCACCTCTAGTCCTGCATCCAGCTCTGGAGCTCTCAAAACATGGACCTGTTGGAACAAGTCCAGAGGAGACCACCAAGACGATCACAGGGATGGAGCAGCTCTGCTGTGAGGAAAGGCTGAGACAATTTGGATTCTAGAAAAGAGAAGCTTCAGGGTGACCTAATTATGGCCTTCCCATACCTCAGAGGAAAGTTGGGGCAAGACTATTTACCAGGGCCTGGAGTGACAGGATGGGGGAGTGGGTTTAAATTGAAAGAGAGTAGCTTTTGATTAGCTATTAGACAAGAACTCTTTCCTGTGAGGGTGGTGAGGCCCTGGCACAGGTTGCCCAGAGAAACTGTGGCTGCCCCATCCCTGGAAGTGTCCAAGGCTGGGTTGGATGGGGTTTTGACCAACCTCTTCTAGTGGAAGGTGAACCTGTCCATGGCAGAGGGTGGAACTGGATGATCTGGAAGGTCCCTCCCAACCCAAGTCATTCCTATGATTCTTTGAAAGGAACTGCTGCCTGAAAAACACAGTGCACACCCACATGTGTGTGCATTGAGGGGGATTTCACACGCATCTTGTTTACAAGCTGTACATTACAAACTGACATTTCTGTTACTGTGCCTGTGTTTCCCTATTTTATGTTCCTTTCTTAATGCACAAGCCTACACCATTTTAAGCACAAACTTAGGAAAAAGAGGGAAGTTTGCTGTCTGGGAGCCACTTTTCTCACCTGGGAACCTGCAGAATCTGTGTGTGTTAGTTTTAGGAGGAACGTCCTGAGCAGCATTCACTGCTGCTGACAGCACCTGGCAGAAGGGCTACATCCTGCACATCCTTTGGCAGGATTTCTGGGAAGCAGCTACAACAGAGCTGCAGTACAGATGGTCCTGCATTTGGGGGTGTTTGGATCCAGACCCTTTAGCTGGGTCTGTCTGAAGGGAAGCTGCCTTCAATACACCCAAATATTTTGGGTTTAAAGCCACACGGACCTGGCTCAACTTATTTCCCTTCCAGTTCCACCTCTCATTTGGGCAGTGCAAAAGCTTTTAAAGCTAATAATCCTCTGCTTTCAGCTGTACATCACCACCCAAACCCTAATGCTGGCACATCCAGGCTCCAAGGGTAGAACACCCCAGCAGCCTTGGGGGGCTGAAGTTCCCTTGGGGACATTCAGATGCAATGTCTGCTACAATGAGGGTCCTCCGTTGGAGGGGGAGCAGAAATAAGGAGGAAGGTTATTTAAAATATCCTGGTAGGATCCATCTCTGGCAAAGGATTCAGCCACAATAGGTTTATTCAGACTTCTAAGTCATTAGACTATTTCCAGCATTATTTGTTAAAGATTTGTTCTGTCTCCTAAAGAATTGCTTCTCAATGCAAAAGCAGAATGATGAATACATCTCCCCTTTCCCTGCTGAATACAACTTAGGAAAACATAATGCTTCTCATCTGATTTCCTCCTCAAGTCAAAATAAGCCAACCAAATCCTGCTGTATACACCTATCAATACAAACAAAAGATGCAGAGATGGCATTGTTTTGTAGCAGAAATAAACACAGTTTAAGGAATGATTTTCCTTTCATGACAGCTTAAGGTCCTTCAAACTTGACAGAATTGATTACTGAGTCAAAGCAAAGGAGGGCAGGGAATGGAGTTTTCCTTGCATACACACCTGTAACGTTGCACTCTCCGTGGGCTGCAGGGAAGGAAGTGGAAGGCTTGAGCTGTGAGAAGGAAAACCCAGAGAGGAAAAAGAAGAAGGGATATCTTGGGATTAGCTTTAGCATAACATCCCACAGTATGTTTACTTTGCTTCTCCATCTCATATTTCTTCCTGGGATCAGTCCCCAGCCCTGCAGACCCTCCCAGGAGTACAATGCCCCTTTCGTATATTGTACGAGTGGCACTGAGAGTACAGCAGCTTCAAAACATAAAAGGAAAAAAAGAGTCTCCCTCAACGCCATCATCATTTTTAAAAAAGGCAATTGATGTCGCCTGAAGCAGCAGCTATGAAGCCCAATTATACCACATTTCATTCAAGTGTCAAAAATTGGAATAATAATAACCAACAACGAGGAGCACATATAGGAAATGATGCTGCCATCTTCTTTTGTTTTGGCCACGCGTTTTCATAAATTCAGGCTTTGAGCAGACCCAGTGCCACATTCCTTCAAGGACTTTCTTGTTCGCTATTGTTTTCAGTTCCTAACAATTGGCTTCCCTGACTACTTTCCCCGTGTTGACAGTCGCTCACAGAGCCTCCATATGCTCCCACTACTTGGGTAGTCAATCATTTGCGAATTAGCTACCCAATCAAAGATCTACAAGAGCCTGGTAGTGTTCATTCATTGCTGGTATTTTGAGTGAGTGTATTGCTCACAAAAGGTGTCAGATTAAACACGCAGAAATGAATTTATTCACAGGATGTGAATTGTGCAGTTGGAAGCAGAGACACAAGCACTGGCCAGAGCTCACATGGAGTTATTTGGGTTTTTTTTTTTCCCTTTGTGTTGTTGTGGTTTAAACCAGACCTGAGGTGTCACTGGACTCAGGAAGACAGCAACCACCTGCTTACTTACAATGGAATTTTTGGGAAGAGGCTGGATTCCTGGCTAGAATCCTGGCTGGAAGCAAGGGAGTGGCTCCAGAGGCTGCCACAGTGTGGAGGACAGAAGGTTAAGGCAATCTAAGGCACCCTAATGGAATGTTTTCCTCATCTTATATAATGGAAGTGCACACTGCAGCCTTGCCAGACATGTTCCTCTCTGCACCAGCAATATTCCTGCATTACCAGCTGCATGGATGGAACCCTCAGAACACCCTGGAAGCACTTGTGCCTGATGCTGGGAATGATCTCGGACAAAAGCCACCCTTCTTTTAAGATCTGCCTCAAAACACCAACACAATACTCCCCTTAGCTGTCATTCTGGGGGAATTTAAAGGCATTTTAACACTGGCCAACACAGCCTAAACCAAGCAATGCCAACTTGCAGAAGAGCCAGCTTTCATCCAGCAGAGTTGTTCCAAATCAGGATTATCACTCGCCATCAGAGACACTGCCTAATTCAGAGCTGGATGCAAACCTTGACAGGATTTAAACACACAGCTCACGTGAATGAACTTGTCTCCTTTTCTACGAAAAGGGGAAAAAAAGTTGACATAATAAGGTTGTTTTTGGAGATCTCACTTTAGAGCCCAGGTTTGTGCTAAAAGATGAGTAACTCACATATCTGTGTATCCAGAGGGGTTCCATACTGTCACTTTTACCTAACTTAAGAGATCTATTTATAAACAAAAAAGAAAAAAAAGAAAAAAATTTAACTGCCTGTCCAAAGAAAATGTCACTGGTGATGAGAGAATCAAGCTGATTTCTTTTCTTCTCATGAATCAGTGTCACAATAAAGGGTCTGCGTGACAACCCTGCCCTTAGCAATCACTGAAAATCCCAGTTCCTTTGAAATTATGAGCAGGCTGGTCCTTATATTGCCAGTACTTCGTGACGAGGACAATGATGCACAGGGAGAGATGTAACTTAGCTGCTTGTCATAGTTCTTATTTCAGCTGACTTCCAGCAGCATTTACTATTCTGTATTTATAGAAATTAAAATATTAAACACTTACTCATTAAGGTATGCAGATATGATTCACAGGGAACTGGTAAGAAAATGCCATTTTTTAAGGGGAGATATTACAGTGAAGAATATTTCAAGTTAGAGCTTCCCAGAAGAAATATAAAGGACCTGTTTATTCAGTGTCAGTTGGAATAACAAAAATTCGTTCTACTGGTAATAGTGCATCAATACATATTAAGCCAATGGCAATTTTCCTGAAGTTTTCCCTTCTTCAGAATTCATGAAAGAAATTTAAAACACTCAAGGCAAATGTCAGTGCGAAGGACAGTAATGTAAAGAATCAAAGTGGAACTACCTGGAATGTACATTAAATAAGAAGCAGAGAATGTGCACTGAGTGAATTTTTATATGTTCACATTACAACAAACTAGTCAAAGATTCTGACCCCTGGCACTGGAGAAATCTTCCCAGTTTTGATATTTGCAATAAGATCATTCCCAAGAGGGCTGGAAAAAAACCCTCTTCCTCTCCCTTTCTTTCAATAAAATGAGACCTCATCTGTATTATGAGGAAGAATACTAATAATTTGGTAGTGTTCTGGAGTAGCTTTTATAAAGCTTCTGCTTGGGGTTTAATATTGCCCAGGAAGTCCAGCAGATTTTCCTGGCTTTGCTGGAGAGAGAAGCCTGTGGCTCTGGATGGAGCACTCAGCTCCCACCTCTGCCAGGAGAACGTGGAGGGGATGTGCTCAACCCTTGTGTAGCCAACCCAGGGGGAAGAATCCAGAGATTCCCATAAGGGGGCACGGGTGGGTCCCATCTGTGCATGGGAAATCTCCTGCTAAGTCCAAAATGTGCTCCCTACACCCGCACGACTCCGGAGCCTCTCTGCCTTCATGGCAGCTCATCACTGACTCCCTCTGGGCTGATCTTACACAAATATTTGGGTGAAGTGCAAGATTATTACTCAAAGAAGGGAAAAAAAACCAAAACAAGGCCAGAGAGTTGGCAGCGGTGTGTAATAACAAATAGGTGCACACCGTCAAAACAATTAATGTCACTTTGCAAGATCTTTTGGAAATATATCAACAGAGGGAACCCACAGATGGCTCTTTTCCAGTGCATTTTGGAAGGGGGTAGGATGGGCCATGCTACTGCAAATCCCAAGCTGAAAGATGAGAGGGATTGGAAATAAAAGAGAAAGAGGAAAAAGTGTATTTTTTTTTCTCCTGAAATTCCTCTTCAAAAATAAAAGGAAATAAATTGGGCATGTACAGCCAGGGCAAAGATTGACTCAGAGGTTGGATGGTCTAAAGCAATAGATACACCAAGCTGACCCATAATGCCATAAATGCTGGATAGAGGACCAGAATTTTCCAGTGCTCAGCACCAATTAAGGCCAGGTTTGCAGAAAATGTCCTTCCAGGAGGGCCAGCATAGCAGAAAGCGTTTGGCTCCCTCTTGATGTTTGCAGAAATGTTTTCAGAAGACCTTCTTTTCCTGGCACACTGCCCTCTTTCTATACCCAGGTATTTAAACAGGGCTTTAAAAGGCCAAATTATCTCCTCCCTGATTCTCAGTTTCCTATCATTAAACTGGGAATAGAAATAAACTTCTTTCACAGCCAAGGAGCAGTGGATAAAAGCAGAGGTGCTTGCTGCTCACACATCTCAATGCTGGGGGTCAGATAAGGATATGATTTTTGCACCAGCAGCTCTTACTTTGCTCTTGTGGTGGTGTTGCCCTCCTTCATTAAGTACTCAAACATTCAGAATAAAATCAGATCCTAAAGCAACAATGTTTTCTGCTCCCAGAAATCCTCCATTTCTAAAGATATGACCTCACTCAAACTGTCTGTTGCCTCCAGAGATGCCTCTTGATTCCTTTTCCTTTAGGCTCAGTTTGCCCAGAGCTGAGCCCTGCTTTTCCCAGGCAGGCAGCTGATGAGCTGGGCAGGCAAAGAGCATTGCACTGGTGTCTGTGGGGTGTATGTATTTATTTGTACGCATGCACATCTATAAATACACATATATGTCCACGTTTAAGGCTGGGACATCACTTCAGTCCTTCCTGAACACCAGGTAGGATGTCAGAGGGACGGGGCACACCCCTGGCTCAGTGACAGACAGCAGGCTCTTTGCTGGGTTTGTTGCCCTCCCTGGCTGCACACAGGTAATGATGACCCCGGGTGCTGTAACTCACACGGTGCTGGCAGGCAGCAAACACTGAGGAAGCCAAGCCAGGAGGAGGAAAGATTGTCCTTTTGCTCTGATATTTCCAAGCACAGTCTTGCATTTCTTTATTTATCGCTAGTCAGGCATGGAAGGGACAGAAGAGGTGAATTTACCAGGTACAGCTTTAGCTCCCTCCTTGCCTTTTCCTATAAACATCCACAAGTCTCCTTTAAAAAGCAGAGAGTTCCCAATCCCAGAGGGGTCAGGAGCCTGTCAGGGGAGTTCTGAGGTAACTCCCAGCTCTGTAAGGTGCCATTTGAGCTCTGAGTAAGCCCCACACACACAAAAAAAAAGCCAAACTGTACATGGGTTCAGCAGCCAGTCACTGGGTGGTGGCCCTCAGTTGGCCCAGGGAAGACAGCAAAGGTGACAAGTTCTGTGCAGGGAAGACAACAAAGGTCACAAGTCCTGTGGAAGATCTGAAGAGCTCAGGAGATATCCCACAGGTGTCTTGAGTAGGTTTGGGCATCAATACCCTCAATGCAACACTGGGCAAAAGTTGCTAATGAAGAGTGGAGATAAACAGTATAATTTCCATCATTTAGGCATGAGAATAAGTGGAATTATTTAATCATGTAAGCCAAAACCACAAAGAGCTTTCCACCATACTGATTCCCTGTAAAAATATTTGAAGTCTTGTGCACATCTGAAGGAACAACTCAGAATAAAGGAGGGATCCTCCTCTCTATTTTAACAATGACTTCTGAAGAGCACTTACCATGTTTTACTTCACAAGTACATTTCTGCACGTGTACCAGTGTAAGAAGTTTCATCAATTTTGGAGAGAGAAAAGGTAAAAGCTTTTAACATTAGTCAAGGGCACAGAGTGGTTAAAGTGATATTTCCTTCCCCCTGTTTTAACCAATTACTCCTGTACTCCTGTACATGATTTCAGACTACTCTGTTTCAGGAAAACCCTGGGAAGAACCCTTTGCTGAGAAATAAATATATATTTTCAGCATTTGTGAATCAATTTCCTTATAGTTTATTAAGTAAACTGTGCTCCTTATCTGGAGCCTGGTAAATACAATGCAAAAATAGTTGTAAATACAATGCAAAAATATTTCTGCTCCCGCACTGGCAATCAGAGCCTATGTGGTCTGTGGTGCTGCCTCTAGGATGGGCAGCCTTCTCTCCAGAAAGTTTTGCTTTCTTTAGGACACCTCATCCAGCAACCTCTTGCCAGGGAAAACTTTCACCATTTTCCAACACCCAAGAGTGGTGCTTGAAGGTGTGCTTAGAACAATAAAATAACTCTGTGGCTTTCATGGTGCCCAGCATACACCAGTCCCCAGCTGCTGCTCTGGCATTAAACAGACAAGGGCCACAATCCTCTTCCCTTCTTCCACCTAATTAACATGAGGTTTTGGATGAGGTTTGTGTCCCTATCCAACTATGAGCTCCTTGAGCTGCTCCTGTCCTACTTCAGTCCTCTCCACACACATTCTAGAGCACCCCACATGCCCACCCAGGACATTTTGCTCCATGCCAGCACTCTGGCTCTGCATGCCTTGGGGAGGTTTTCCTCCAGGATGTCAGGGCATCACAAAGTGCTTATCTCTCCTGGACTGACTTCACAGTGGTTTCCTTAACTAGCACCAGTTTTACAGGGAACTTAATGAACAGTTAACCCAGATAACAGAATGGGGGCAGAGGGTCATGGGGAAGAGAAAAGATGGTCAGGAAACAACAAACATGGAGGAAGGAAAGACAGGCACAGAACAAAGGGAAATACTCAAAAGTCTTAAGGGACAGAATGGTGACAGGGATTGCAGTTGGAGCTGGAAGTGCTCATGTGTTACCTCATCTGGGTCAAGTGAGCCAATATCTCCCTCAACTGTCGTATTTTCTCAAGATTAAGGCAAGGAAGGTTTTGGTGTTTCTTTTTCATCCTGTGGTGCCTTTTTTTCTATTCAGGAGCTTCAGTGATTTAATTTTTGTTTTTCTTTTATTTTTTTTTAATTACCTTGATCTTGCTTTCCCCATTCCCCATTTGGTCACTGTTTGAACAGAAATGAATTCCCAGTCTCCAAAGCCCATATGTGATCTCTATGGAGCGATCCCAAATTACCTAATCTCAGCTCATATGCCAGTGCACATTCACAGTTTAACATCTTTTTTTTCCTTGGAATTGGGCACAGGAACTGCTAGTTGGCTCAGATGTAAAAATAATACTCAAAACACCGAGGCCAAACCCTGCACAATAAGTCTACATATGTGGCTGGGCACTAACAAGCAAGTAAGAAAATGATCTATTTAAAGACTCACTTCTGATTTAGACATTGCTTTGAAGCAGTGAGAGTAGCCAGCAGAGTCTGGTCTCCATCACAATTTTTCAAATATAAAAATTAAAAAATGATTATAATTATGTATTCTGAAAGCTGGATGGGGCCATGCTACACTGTAGCATATTTTCCAATGTAATTAAGGCTTTCAGCTGATTCCTTCTGACTGCAATTGTTATTTCAAATGTGAATTAATAAATCATGTCCATCTAGTTAAGAATTAAAATCAGTCTCAAGTATTCCTGCTTAGACCAGCAAACTTAAAGAGAGGGAGGGATGAACGCTCCCAAGAAATTCTCAGTGGAGAAAAGATGAAAAGAAAAAATAGGGAAATTAAAAGAAAGGGCCTCGTCTTATTTGGAGTTTTCCAGGCATCTAAGAAACACACAGGATGAAGTTACATGACTCACACATATGGAAGCATTTTTCTAGCTTTATACCAAGACAATATGCAAATAGTCTACCCCTACTTTCACTCATGACTGGCTGCAAATACAAAATTCAAGCTGAATAATGTTAACTGCCCACATGCTCTGCTCTAAAGGATCCTCAAGGGCTTCTGGTCTCCTGTGGTATCCACAGAGCACTTTAGCTATCACAGTGAATTAGTGTAAGGCCTGGTAATGCACCTTTAAGTATGTGAGCCCTTTTAAGGCACTTAGAGGTCAAGTCTGTGGCTATATAAAGTACAACCTTTGGAACATTTATTTTCACTTGCCCATCCAGAGGCTCGGATGGCACGCAAAGGTGGTGTTTAATTTCATAAGAGCCCTTCAGATTCCAAATTGTCAGAGTCATCAAGTGACTTTGATAGCCAACCAAAGTTTACAGTAATGTAATAAAGCAAGGTAAATATTGGCAATCAGGCAGTGGCTGCTGAACGTGGTCGCATGGGGCAGGAGGAATCGCCATTGTGAGAGAAAGTTGTCATTTTGCAAAGGGGCCTCTAAAGAGCAAGGCACAAGGCAGAGCAAGTCCAGATGGGCCTCTTCTCTGGAACATAAACACAGACACTCTGCTCAGCCTCTTCCACATTTCTCAGCTATCCCAGACCATGAACAGTAGCTCCTGATGTGCCATCGATCAAAAATTCCCTGTGAGTAAAGAACTGCCATGCAAACACTGTTTCCACAGACATTATGCCAAAGAGATGCCCAAACAGAAGTTACTGAAAATAAAAACGGCCCTTAAGAAAGGAACTGTAGATATCAAAGCTAACAATATTTTACACTATTCCCTCAATGAGATGGTGCAGCACATAAACAAAGCATTATTTGATCACAGACTTGCTTATAAGAGAGCACAGCTTTACTCTGAATATTGAAGCAGAGGTTTTTTCTGAGAGTAAAAATGAAGTGGGAAAGGCACAGGATGTCACTGCTGTGAGATAGCAGGAGCTGCCATGTGTGTGCCTGGAGACACCTGAGCTTCCAGAGCTGGACAGCTCTGCAGCACTGCCAGGCCAGCCCCTCTCCTGGCACTGGAATGCTGTCTTTTCCTATTCTGCTGGGAGAGCCCTGGGCCCTTCAGAGAACACACCTGATGTGCTCCAAACAGCACCCAGCCACTCCCCGTGCACCGCCTTCCCCTCTAACACTGGTTTCCTGGACAATTCATTCCATACCTGATTTTGGTGAGTCCTGGAGGGCCAGTGATTAAAATAAAAATATATATAAAAAGCAAATAAAAGGAGAGGGCTCTCTGTTCTTGTGACTGAGTGGGGCATGAGCAGAAACACTCAGATAAGGCCCTGTTGAACAGAGGGCAGTGCTCTGTGTCACCTGTTTTGTTACGTTTGAGGAACAATGCACTGGGCAGTGAGAGTTTACAGAGCAGGCCTGGTGGGTGTGTGCCAGAGGTACCAGAGCAAAGCTGCCTTCTTGTGCATTTTTTAGTGCCTCTTAGTCTCTTCTCTTTATTTAGTTCATGTTATTCACTTATTTATTTATATGAAACAGGACAATATCTATCGATACTCAAAAAGAAGGTGAAGAGTTAAGAATCTGGTCTTATTGATCTGGATATCTGTAATGCAAATGAACAAATAACACCCAGAGAGGATGTTTGTTGGTTAAGGTCATGTACTCAGTTATTGTGTGCTGATATGCTGGTACTAATCAATGCACTACAGAGTTTGTGTAGACTCCTTAGCTGCTTCATCACACAGGAGGTGCCTGGCTGGGAGATTGTGCCATTTTGAAATTTTGTTCATTACTGAGTGCTTGTCCTTGCCCTGAAAGCTCCCTGTGTCAGGCAAGATTTCTGTGACTTGCTGATTTGGAGGATAAGGCTTGCTGTGAAAGCCACACACTGTTCTCTCAGCACTTCAGAAGAGAAGCTTGGAAGCTTTTCTACCTACCTGCAAACAAAACCATTCTCCCAAAGTTACTCCAAAGGCTGATGTGAGGACGCTCAGTACCCTTGCATAGTCAAACTGTTATTCAGTTTGCTGAGTGCCATCACTGTCAAGGACAAGAAATACATTCATGACTCCATTCACTGGCTTTAACAGTATGAAATGACATGAAACAGTTTGTTTCATGTCAAGAAGCCCTAAAAAAAATAAAAAGGTTGAAAGGAAAGGAAGGACAGTGGAAGAAATGCATTTAAATCAAGAGGGGAGAAAAACTGCTGCACCTTTACCCTTCTTGTTCCAGATAATGCCCAGTGGAAATTAGAAATTGTCACACCATCACATGGAATAACAGTGGCCAAATCAGTCCCTGGTTAGCACAGAGCCCAGGAACCACTGCAAGACAGTGCTGCAAACACACAAAAGCTCACACTGCTACACATGTGCAAAATTCATGAAGACAAATACCCCATCAGCTGTGGGCAGTGCCTGTCTTGCAGCAGTGAGCCAGGATATTCACTTCCCACTGAGGCTCCCTCTCCCAGGCAGGGAAGCAGCCGTGCCAAGCCTCAAGCGACAGCGTAATGACATTAATTTTCCAGGCATGCTGATGACAGCTCTGTGAAGGCTGGAATTTGAGTAGTGCAGGTCGCACTGCCATTGTCCTGTCTCGGTGCAGAGGGGTCAGACTCTGGAAGCTGCTTTATGTGCAAGGAACACAGCTCAGCCCAAAGCATTCCCTGGAAAAACCTGGCGGGAAAGGAATGAGATGCTGCAGAAAACACGGTGGTTTTGTGCAACTGCTGAAAGGTGTCATAGCTGACTAGTAGTGACATGTCCCTAACACAGGGACAGGACAGTCCTCGTCCCCACTGCAGCTCACAGTTGATAGTTGTGAGATTGCCTGGCTTACACAGGAATGAATGTTTTGGTTCAGTCCAGGCATGTTTTGCAGCCCTGCTCATTGAGCTTTTGACCTTTCCAGGCAACCCCTGCTACAAACTGACCAATAGGTATCTGGCTGATGGACAAAAATAGTCACATATTCTTGCCTATCTCCACTTTTGCCTTATCCCTTTCCAAGCTCCATGGAAGATTTCTCCCTAATATAGCCTCCCAGTAACTCGCTGTAGTCTGTCATCGCTTACAAAAAGCACACGAGACACTTTGTTGATCTTTCCCACTCGGAGTTCAAACCCCCCTGGTAACAGCAACACTGTCCAGAGCAATTGCTAATCCTCCCAGTTAAACCTGCAATGCTCAAGGATAGCCAGTTAAGCTGCCTGCCCAACAGGAATGGGAGATTCAGCTCAAAACTCACCCATGATGCAGAACCAGTGAGCCAGGACAACTCTAAAAACCTGCAACTTTATTCCTCTTTTGCTTTAAGGAACCACCACTGCACAATACTAGCGACACCTTCAGCTTCCTCCCACAGCCATAAGTATCAGAGGGGTTAAACCCCACAGCATCCCCTCTAAACAACACCAGGGCAGCACAGGTTCAGCTGGTAGGGCACAGCATGGGTTCCCTCAGCTCAGGACTACCTGGAGTGACCTGGAAATCAGGGTTGCAGCAGGACAGAGCTGCCTTGGTCATGGCAACATGGAATTTGCTTGGTCATTACAGCTCCTATGGATTCTGGCAGCACAGAGCTACAGCCCAGGAGAGAGATGTGTAAGGGTTTGCTGATTGCCATCTGCTACAGAGGGAGACACTGATGACTGCTCAGATACTGCTTCAAATCCTGAGCAGATGCTCTACAAAAGAGAAAATGTCTCCAGCTTGCAGAGAAATGTGCCTGCCTCTCTCTCCAAACCTGGCCCACAGCAGTTACTGACCACATGGCACAGCATGGGATTGGAAGGTTTGAACTTTAGCCAAATGAAGACATTTTTGGCTTTATCATGAGCATTAAAGAGCTACCAGGTGAATCTTCCTGGGCAAGGTAAGGAGTGACTTCAGGAGCTGTATGTACAGCAGGCCAAGCCAAGTGCCACGGGAAGGATTTTCACAGTTCTCCATGTATGTTACAAATCATCCTGCATTGCTGGTAAGTTATATTTGTTATATTTGATCATTCAGCTGGTTCTTCCTCGCCTATCTCTTCCATTGCTGTATAAGCCATTATAAAGCAGTTCCCTGTTCTGCCATCAAGGTGAGACATGTCCCAGTGTCCCTTTCAAAGCGACAATTACCTCCAATTAACATAAAAGCTATGAAACAGCCCTCAAGAGAAGCAGTACACCAGTTATGTCCACAGTCCTACCACAGGAATCAGAATCTAAGATTAAGCAGTTTCTCAGGGTCTCTCTGGCGATGTTTTAAGGAGGTGAGAAGAATGAATATGGGACCTAAGATCCATCCAGGATGCAGCTGTGGAAGACAAGCAATGCTAGGCTGAAGAAGAACAAGGACATGAAAGACCATCTTTTGGAAAAGGAAATGTATCTCATGAAACCCAGCATTTGTTGGGACAACCAGTGAAGCCAAAAGCATTTTCACTTTTCCATGCTCCCATTCGCCACAACCCTCCCTAAGATCTTCTTGCCTTATCTAGGGAAAGTTAGCTTGGGGGAAATGCAAGTGAGCAAGTGCAGATGAAGCTCCTATCCCCATATCACACAAATCCCTTCAAACCTATGAGGTTTGGGTGGTTTCCAGCCCCTGCAAATCAAGAAACATGGATTAGTTTGCAAACCTTGCCATGAATGGAACCCTACAGGGCTCACGCAGCTCTAATTTTAACCCATGCCCCCATACTCTGCACAAACACACATATCCATGAAACAGAACATCATCCATATCCCACACTGCCTATTTGTTCATTGCCAACAAGTAGATTAGAGTTCAATTCACTCTGATTAAAGGATTGGACTGATCTGTGAGCCAATCCTGATTTTTGCCCAACACCACTCAATCATTGTTCACTCGCTGGCCCAAGTTGATCCTGGCTTTTGTGTGGACATAAAAATGCTCTCCTCCTGTTTTCAGTGCTCACTGGGATGGGAATGCCCACAGCACTCAGCTATTTGGCATGGATCCACAGCGAAAAGGTCCATCCAAAGGGGACTGGGAACACAACAAGCACTTTTGGTATCTGGGGAGAAATGAACCTGCTGTGTGAAGGTGCTCCCTGCACAGCCACTGCCCAGCCCAGCAATCCCCACAGCTGATCCTGCTGGATCAACTGGCTCTTCCCACCCTTCCTGCATCCACACAGGCCCCAACACTCACAGCACCCAAGGGAAACTCACAGAAAACAAAGCTGTCACAGCAATACCCTGTCTGCTTCCACACCAAAATAAGAGAGTCCTCCTCTGCCATTCCTAGTAGAGGAAAGGATGTGAACCTGTGAGCTCTTTTCACTCACAGTGCCAACCAAAATACTCCAGAGGTAATTTAAAAATATCTCCTCAGTGTGTGCAACAGGAGCAGGCTGTGCCTGAGCCGCTGTGTTTCTCTCCTCTCTGCAGTGGCCACCTGGGATGCAACCAGCATGCACTTCCTAAGCTCCAGGGGTGGCATTTGCAGCCTGCCACAAAGATACCTGGGACAGCTCACTTCTGAGGCAGCTCCCTCCTGCGTTTGTTCAATGGGACAAGCAGGACACATCCCCAGCCCCCTCCTGCTGCCCAGGCACACTGTGTGGGCAGGGAGTGGAGGTGAAACAAATCCAACAGGATGAGAGAAAATGGCAGCTCAGGATTGACAGAAAGGCCATTGCTTGGAGCTGTGTGAAATCCTGAGCCCCCCCAAGGAGAGCAGAAAATGGGAAACTCAGGCTCAGTTTCCAGAAATTCATATCCACAAAAATAAACCACAAAGTGACTCAGAAGAGGGTGTTTTCATACACAAGAACACTGTGCATTACCCTGCTGCCAGTAATGGCAGTGACAAAGAGGCACAAACACCAGGCCTGTATTCCATGGACAATTGTGCAATCCTGCCTGGCACAGCCCTGGCCACGTCACTGCTGTCGTGAAGGAGCAAGTGCTTCCTTGAAAATGCGTTAAAGTCCAGGTTTATTGTCAGCAATCGCCCTTATTTCATACTCCCATATTGTTATTTTATCCTCTCCTTCTCTTGTCTTTGTTCACATACTTATATTTTGCTTTTCTTTTTCCCCACTAACTCTTAATCCCCCTCACATGTCCCCTCAAGGAACAAGGTGTTAACATGATGTGGCCAAGCATGGTCTTAATCAGAGCAGCCAGATTTCAAAGGGGTGCTACATCTCCCTCTCTCTACAGACCCAGAAGCCAGCTAAGAACACCACAACCTTTTCTTTGAACAGACCCACTGATACTTTTTGCCATGTATAAAAAACACTCAATGTGGGACAGATGTTTAAGTCTAGAGATAGTACAGGCATGTACACCTGTGCACAGGCCATATTTGGGAAAAAAAAAACCCCTATGTTAACATGGCCAGCACTGCATCCCATGGCCTTTATAGCATCTTCCTAAAGCCAAATGCTTTCTCAACTAATGTTTGTTCTAAGTCCAAGGAAGCAGGAAGCAGCCTGTGAAGTTTGCCACAGGTCCCTAACATTTATGTGAACTGTTGTTCTTTCTCTCTGTGTTTCTTGTTAGTTTTGGAGTGCAGAAATTGTAGGTTGGTTTTTTTTGAGGTTTTTTTTTTTTGGCTGAATCTGTTTAGGATCCCTTGCTGGACAGTGTCAGCACAACCAGAGTTTCTGGGAACAATGGCAGAAGGAGGGAAGTTTCATCAGGGTGGGTAAAACAATCAGCCTGAAACAGTGCTACCCTCAAGCGCTTTCAACAATGGGCTCCAAGGTCTGAGGAGAGAGGGATGTTTCCAGAAGCTGTCAATTTTGGCTTTTGTTCCTTTTCCCTGACCCCGTGAATCCTCTGCAATACCTATTCTCACACAGCCACGTCCAGTGAGTGCTGCATTAGCACATCTTTCTTGGAGAGGACAGAGAGGGTAGACATGAAAAGGCCGTTTTGGACCCATTTGTTATAACTGTGTTTTCTAAAGCAGTACATGAAACCTGTCACTGTCTCTGCTGTCATTTCCCTCCCCGTTTGCTGGGGATTTTTTTGTTTTGTTTTGGTTTGAGTTTTTTCTGGTTGCATATCATGACCAAGAGGCTGGATCATGATGCACTAAGGAAATATTAATTCCTTTGCTGTTGCATCTAAAAGCTAAGACGACGAATTTCTGTGCCATGCTACATTATACGGGGATAAAGGAACAAAAGGGTGAAGGACAGTGGCTGCATGGTGTCTTAATCAAATGCAGATCAGCCTAAGAGCATCAGACCATCAAATCCCTGCTCTGCAGCAATCGTGCACCTTTAGTCAGGCTCTGAATGGGCTGAGATAGATTCGGGGCTTTATTGAAAGATCATACAGGATGACTGCAAAATCCCATTACTTGTTGATTAAGTATTGATTGCCTCGGTATTAACAAGCCAGCTAATATGAAGTGACCTCTGAGGCCACTGGTTGGAGGAAAAAAAAGACAATTTACTAAAACAGGCAGGCAGATGAATAAGAGGGCTAGATCTGCTCTTGGCTTTTAGCTTCGGTTAAAATGTCACACTCGATAGTGCAGATCAATGCCCACTTTATTTCCTTGCAGCCGTCTTATTACCATCATGAGGCTGCCTCCTTTGATGCTTTTTAATGACCCTCTGAACCGCGTGCTCTGCTTACCCACTGCCTTTGACTAAAAGGAAAGGAAAAGCTTTTTTTTTCCCCTTGCTGGTGATGGAGTGGCTGAGAACATGACATTGTGCCAGTATAAGTGGAGCAATGAGGTTTCTCGGGTCACCGGTGCTGCGACTCTGCTCTTTCACTCGGTTTCTAGCTTTTCTTTCTTTCTTTTCTAGATTTCAAAAAGTCTTGCTCCTTTTCATAACTTCAAAACTGGTGAGATATTAAGAGACCACCTACTGACAACTTCTGTCCAACACTCTTATTTGTGTTTTTAAGTGCAATAAGTTTAGCAGCTCTTGTTACATTAATTCTCCTGAAAAGCATCTCACCCAATTATTTTGAATCTAATTTTTCTTTTTCTTGTTGCCACTTGCAAATTGAAGAACTACTTTTGATGGTGAATAAAGAGCACTGAGGGGATACAGTTTGAGTCTCCTGAATCAAAATTGGACCACATTAAGAATCTTGGAAGATCCAAGAATCTCCTCTTCACACATGCAGAGTCCTTTAATCTAAGCTTATGTATTGAGTCAAACATAAACTACACATTAAAGAGAAGACAACAATTCTATATTCAAGATGCTACTGTTCTGTCAAGAATTTACATAAGCATATTTAGTTCTCATTTAAGAGATTAACCTGCAAATAATTCAATGTTTTCAAGAAGTAGACAAATGCTATGGAGAATAGAGATGATTCAATACCTATTGAAAGGCATAAAGGCTATTTGAAACTCCTGGATAAATTAAGGACATGAGGAAGAGAAGGCAAATTAGGAAAACAGCTATTTCAACGGCAAAGATTTTCTTCTCCTTGTGGAAGCCTGTAAAGCTAATGAGCCAAAGTTGAATGGATGTTAATGGAGAAATCTCAGGCAGACATTTGTAAGCTGAAGACTTGTAGAGGGGGAGAGTAGAAAAATGAAAACAGAAAAAAAGGATGACTGGAAATATCACCAGGGTGGGCCTCAGTTTTAAGGCATTAGCAACAACAGGGGCAACCTCTGCTTTGGAAGTAGCCAGTGGGAAGCAACGTGGTCGTGGCATTGCCTGATGACACCAGCCTGACCCAAAATCACTGAAGAGCTGCCCACCAGTTCCAGCAGACTGTGGTACTGAGAACATAAAAACAATTCTTGGTTTTTTTGCAGCAACAAAAGGACATGTGCCTCATTGCTTTAATTTCTCTCTCTCCTCCCTGCCACTCTTCCTTTTCTGTGGTTTTGTGGTAGAAACATGTATGAAAAAAATAATAAGCACCATCAGGAAGCTCTTTGGGGAGCATGCAGAAGTTTTGGTACTCTGCAAAGCCATGCTCACCCTCAACTGCTGAATCAGCCACAAATACAGGATCTGGCTTCTTATTCCCTCTTTTCCCTCCTCTCCTCTTCAATGTTACGCTCTTAAAAATCAGAATAATGAGAGTAATCCTTGGAGTGTGAGACCTTGATGGGATGACTTAGATTATTGCTGTATTACTATTATTTATATAGTGCCATAAATGTCCACGATGCTTAGCAGAATACAAGACATCCCTCCTGCACCAAACTGTGCAGAGCCCTGCATAATGCAGATGGATAATTTCAAACACACACAGAGGCAGGCACACCCCTCTCCTGGCTCCTGTGCAAAGGGCTCCAGAGCTTTGGGAGATTGCTGGTTTTTTGGTTTTTTTTTGTTTTTTTTTTTTTTTCAAATTACTCACAAAAAGTTCCTCTTTAAACTATAAGCCCAGCTTGAAGGCTGTTGGCCAAATGGAGGCGTGTAGGGGCTCAGATCTGGAGCAGAGCCTAACAGGCTTGTCCATAAATGTATGCCTCTCCAGCATCCTGCCTGCTGCAGCTCTAATTATAAATTACCCCTGTAGACACACAGGGGTTCTAGTGAATTAAGCAAAAAATTTAGACTGGCTGATACGAAAACAAGTTTTTGCACAGCATTCCCAATAAGAAATTATACACTTGTTATGCATTACAGTCTGTGCTCAAAATGCTATTTCAGCATTCTGGGTATTAAAAAAGGAAGCTTATGTGGTCTTGTGGTGAAAGACTGTGAAGGATTATTTAAAGTAAACTATAGGGAAATATAAAACAAACCCAGTTAATTTATCACAACAGCAAAGATGCATAAATAAGATGTTTATGAACAACAAGGACAGTTTATCTATTATTCCAAAGAATTCATGCTTTCAGGAGTGAAATACTTTCTTTAAAGAAAAATGATGCCAGTTTTTCTTGGGTCAACAATATAAAAGTCTGTATGGAAAGCAGCCTGAAAATCCTAGTTCAATGTCCTTTTTACTATTTTTAATTATAATCAAGATCTCTTGGGCCAAGTGACAGGAGAGTACAGCTTTTGCAAACAGCTGCATTAGATCAAAGACAGAACCTGGTGCCCAGAGAGCTTTGGGAAGATCCAGTGGAAACACATCAGAACAAGAACCTCAGCAACAAGAATCAGCAACACTCACTGTCTCTAAAAGAGTTTGTGCAGCTCAGGGCAGATGAAGTCCTGACTAATTGCACATAATCTGTATGGATCTTTAAAACAATTTTAACAAGTGATGAACTTATACACCCTCTGCTCTAAGCTAAGCTTCCTCAATGCCAAAATCACAAATGATGTCAAACCCAATAATCAGGGCCTCGATGCCAGCTTGATAATACATCACTTAGCTGAATCATGGGTCAGCCAGAAGTGCAAGACCTGAGAGCCCTTAAGGAAGTTTGATCTAACACACAACTGTGGACACCAACCTACACTTTTATGAGCACACTTTATCTCAGAAGTGCCCAGTTCCATCTCTGGCTTATTTGGATTTATGCCAATTTGCTGCTGTTCCTGGTTTCAGAATGGTGTCTGCAGCCTTCCACATCAGCTGTCCCAGAGGTCACCTCTCTGTCCAGCAGGTGTGGCACTGGTCAAGGTGAGCTGTGCACTCACCCCTTGTGAGCACTTGCTGACCCCAGGACTGAAGATGAGCTAATAAACTCCTGAGGGACAGTGGGCAGCACCCTGGTCTTCTCCAGACAAAGGGCATGAGCAGCACATCAAAGATGTTCTTTTACCTGCCTGCCATTCATCTATCTCCCTGCCTTTAAACCAGTCATTGCCCATTTAATAACACAGGATGTGCTCCTGCCTTAAGAACTTTGACTTGATCACAACCTCTGAGTTTCACAGGGTCAGACTTTTATTTTGCATTTGTGATATTTAACAGCACAGCATCGTCAGCTGTATAGAGTCCACACATACCTGCCCCAACCCGGGAAGTGTCCAAGGCCAGGTTAGACAGGGCTTAGAGCAACCTGGGATAGAGACAGGTGGAAGGTGTCTCTGCCCAGGCAGGAGGTGGAACTGCGTGAGCCTTAAGGTCCCTTCCATCCAAGGCCATTCTATGATGATATCACAACACAAGTTAAAAAGCAGGAGACAGGAAGCAGAAGATTTGTCTTTAAAGCTTTATGGCTCCAAGTCAGCAGGCCATTGAGACAAATTGGGGCACCTGATTGCTGTCAAGTTGCCGTCTCAAGCCACATTCACAGTCACACAAATACCACTGTGTTGGTTTGCCATCCCTTTCCAAATGAAAATCTGCTTTCTTAACCACACAGCCTAGGGAGTGACTGGATCTAACTGAAGGGGACATTCAAAAACAGGAAAACCCAGTCAGGAGAAATGCCCTGCACACCAAACTGCTCCTGAGCCAGCCCAAATCCACCCTGGAACAGCTCTGTTCCTTCCTAGTGAAAACGTGGGCTTCCATCCACGTCCTGTGCCGCCCTCCACGGAGCTGGAACGTCCCCTTTGGGCGGAGACACGTTTTTGTAACTCAGGTAGCACCTCCTGACTGGGTGTGTGCAGACATTCCCACCCACAGCAGCTGGCCCGCAGAGAGAGAATAGAGAGATCACATTTCAGTACAATGGCCGCTTCCTCAAGAATGCCAATTGTAATTTAAAAAACGGTGACAAGTGCTTCTTAGCCTGTGAACTTTCCTATTGCTGGGCTGAGTGAAATGGGGACAGTTTTCCTTTAAATTTCGCCAGTAATGATATGGTACACAAAGTGACAGACTACAGGGTTTGGGTAGAATGCTAACATTGTTCTTTTTCCCTTTTAAAGGTCATGTGCAAAAAACCCTCTCTAGTTAAATCTATCCATTTAAAATCACCATTAGGTCACAGAAAGCAGCCTCAACATGCTAAGAGTCTTCAGTGGAAAATGCATGCCAGGGTCCAGCTCATACAGAGCTGCTGGAGAAGGTGATGCTTGGCAAGGTGTGCTCCAGTTATGCCACAAAATCCTGGATTTACATCTCATACCTGTTTTTAGTTTCTCAGATGTGGCCAGATTTCAGTGCATATCCATTTTTAATAAGAAAGGAAACGAGCAGGTGTTGATGTGTGGAACAGAACTGCAACAATTCCAACTGCATTTGTCTAATGGGGATGATAACACGTTTCAGCAAGGTATGCACTGAGGTATGATGAAAATAGGACTGAAATCCCCTCCTGAACTGGGATCCTTGGAAGTATAAATTTAAGTTGCACTTTAATTTGTTACAGCACACTGTTGAAAAGTAACAGCATTTAGAGATTACTGAGCAGACGCTAATGTGGTTCAAACAGACAATATTAATAATCTTGATATTACTTAGTAACACGTGTTTTCCCTTCAAAGTCTGACTGCAGAGCAAGACGCACACAGAAACACTGACAGGGAGTTCCCTTGCAATGCAGATGGCACATCCACCCCGAGTGCAGAGGGCAGGGAGCTCTCCCAAGGAATATCTGCTCTGTGAGTCACACTGGATACACGGCTGTTGTGTCTGAGTGAAACACAGAGCTCTGACACTGGCACTGATTAAGAAATAATTTGCTTTTTCCTTCCTTGTGCAAAACATTTCAGCAACAGTAGCTGTTTCACAGAAGAAATGCATGAAAAACCCCACCATTACTTCCAAGGAAGTTGCAAGTGTTCTGTCACCAGTGGAAAACAGATCACATTTGATCAGTCACTGTGTTCTCAGTCTCCAACTTACTTCAACCTCAGTACAAGAGGCAAGAGCTCATGAGAAAAGAGCTGGGTTAGAAGCAGATCCTCTAAGGAGTTAAAAACCCCCAAAGCATTCATTGGATCCTTGGGAACAGAAATTCCATGCTGGAACAACTGCTTTGCATTTTCAAATGAAATAATATTTAAATACGGTGGTGTAGCATTGCTGGGTTAGCTGGTACTGATTTTATTTATGCTAAGCAGTCATCCACTTTGCAAGCAGCCAAATTTTTTCCAAGAGCTCTGCTGATGTGTGGATGTCCCATAATAAAAAGCATATTTTCTAGTAAGGATCAAAATTCATAACACTTTATACTCAATAGTTTTAAATTAAGTGCCACATTAATGCTGCTGGCATTGCTTTTTCATCATGGACCCAACTTCCAAATGAGCTCACAGACACATTTTCAAGTGCTCAGTATTCTCTAGGTTTTAGAAAATGCTCAACTCCCATCTCAGCACCCAAAAAAATCGTGAGTGTTTCAGAGACGAGTTCTGCTAATAAACCTGTGCTATACATCTGAAATAACAACAAGCACACACATCACTCTATAGATTCCAAACATCTTTTACCACAGTCTCCTGGGAAGTGGTGTACTGGGATGACTGTGCTTTTCACCACTACCATATTTGAAAAGATCAAGTATTTCCTTGGACTTGCAGGCTTGCAAAAACAATCTTGTCAAAAAAAGCTCTTTGGCTTCAATTGCTGATTATTAAAACTTTAAAAGAAACACATCCCACAGAAAACAATTAACAACATCTGAAGATTCCTATGCCTGCCTAGATGTCTTAATCCAGAAATTAATTATAAATTAAATTTATCACATACATGCAAAAAATACTCATGTAGCTGCCCAACAATTTGAGATAATGCAAACATGAAGGGAAAGACTTCTGTAAAGACGACTGTGTGAAAAGTAAAAGGATTAGCTTCAAATGATTATCCCTGGAATCTGACAAACTGTACACACACCTTACTTTAGCTCAAATTTGCCCTGCCAGTCAAGCTGTTAAATTACATAACAATGTGATGCCTCTTAACAAAAGATGGCATCCTGGGCGTTAGCTTCTATTGTAGCAGTCACAAGAAATTGATGTCTATTTCCTGCCTACAGTATTTTTTTTCCTTAATTTTACAATTTTTTTCTCAGAGATATATTACTCCTCTTTCTTTTTTTTTTTTTTTTTTTTTTTTTTTTGTGAGACACTCTGTATTCCTTATGCAGTGTTACTCATTTTGTTGTGACCACACACGCAGAGAAAAATAAATAAATAATTCTTTTCAACTCGTTCAGGGATCCAGACAAACATAATCTGTGTTGTGTTCACTTTGTTATACTTTATGTAAGAGGTGACACAAAACCAGCAGAGCCAAGGCAGAATCGTGAGATACATATGTTGCCTTTCTGCCTTACACACACTCCCAAATACGTGACACTTGTTAAGCGGCAGCCACGTACCTCGAGCATCTCATACATTTTATCTTCATGTGTTTATGCTGATTATTAAATACAAGATGTTAAAGTTTCCTGAGCAAGGCAGAGGGAAATGGCTTTACTTTGATTTACGTGGTGAAAACGCAGATGAGCCATCACTCCATGAAGAGCAGCGTTCCCGTGGCAGGAACAAAGGGAGCTGCCAGGCTGGAGAGATGGACAGCAGCACAGTGTGCTCCTGCCTGCCAGGCCCTGTGGGGGCATAGCATAGACCCCACTGCAGCACTGCTGTGCTTTCTTTCCTTGCATCACCCAGAGACCACAATAATTTGAAGGGTTGTGGCTATCAGATTATATGGTAAAAATGATGCTTCCACTTTTCTATTTTCCTTGATGGCTTTTGGCAATTATGAACATTTCTGTTTCTTTTCATGCCTGCTCTAAGACACAGTGAGTAGGTAGAGAACTCGCTGCGGCATGCCTAGAGGCTGCTGGTCATTGATTTGAGAGACCACATGTGAGTGCCAGACAGGCTGCTCATGGACAGTGCACCCACAGGCAGGGAATGTGCTTAATGCACAGCTCAGGATGCCAGAACTCCTTCATGGCAGGCCACTCAAAGGGAAAACATTCCTCACTGGGTTCTGCCTCTGCACGTGACTCACTTTTGGTTCTCAGCACCATTAAATATGTTGGAGAGAGGAAAAAAGACATACCAGCCTGAACCCTTACATGGTCAGAGCAGAGCAACCCCAGCATCCACCAAACTATCTACAAACCTAGGCTGCACTTAGCCTAGACTACTCTTTTGTGTGTCTGTGACTCTGATTTTCCTCCTTTCTTCATGATAAACAACTTCCAGTGAGAAAACAACCTTCCACTTCGACCTCTTCCTCCAGCCAGCCTCCCCTTCCCAAACGTGCTGCTGCCCTGGTAACAGTCCCCACATGGCAAATTTGTGTGGGGAAGGGCTGCCCCCTTGAGTGTGTTCTCCAGTGCACCCAGTGTGGCACCAGAATGAACGTGGAGGGTCTGCAGGCACCTGAGAGAATCACAGAATAATCCTGAGCTTGGAGGGACCCACAAGGGTCATAAAGTCCAGCTCGTAATCTGAGTGAAACATAGAACTCTGACACTTGTGCTGATTAAAAAATAATTTGGTTTTTACTTCCCTGTGCAAAACATTTCAGCAACAGTAGCTGTTTCACAGAAGTGCATGAAAAACCTCACCATTACTTCCAAGGAAATTGCAGCTAGGATGGAACATGCAACATTGGCATTATAAGAACCTGCTTTAACTAACTGAGCTAATCGGAAATAAGAAACATCAAAGCCAGAGATTCCCTCCATCTGATTCCCAGTAGAATGAGTGGATTTCATCACCTGGTCAAAGCCCTGGAGCTCCAGTACCACCAGGTGTACAGGGAATATACCCCAGCAGACAAGCGGCCCACAATGCATTTGGTGATTTTTCCCTCTGTTAAGGGTAGGAAATAAGGGTCGTGTCGATTTTTTACAGATCCTCATTCTGCACTGAGCTTGTGTTGGACTCAAAGGTCAGATCTCTTTGGTTTATATGCTTGGCAGTCAAAATTCCCAGGACTGAAGCCACTGAATGCATGTTCAACAGCAACACACCCAAACACACCAATTTCAAATTCACTTCATTTACAGTCTTCCAAACAAAGTGCATGCCAGGGAGAACACTCTCATCATAAGGGACATTGCAAGATATTAGACTGTTTAACCTAACTTTACTCTGTAATTGTGCAGAAAACAATAGAAAGATTTTGTCTTGTTTTCCTTGAAGCTGATGTGATTGTTCAATTCCTTTTGAGGGACACCTGCACAGCAAGAGCCTTACAGGATTGGGTCTGAGATTTTGCCATTAGCAAAATACTTGTACAGTAGCAGGTGATGTGATCCTCACCATTTTTGAGTAATCCAAACCGAGTATTAAGACCAAGCAAAGCTGTTACATCCTCACTATAAACATTGCCTTCTACAGACCTGGAGACTCCAGTCCACAGGGGAATGATGCTGAAGGGGGAAATGTCCAAATATGAGCCACCTGCAGGCTCTGAGAGGTTCTGATTTATAAGGAGAAAGGGAGTTTTCTGTATGGGTGACTCTTCGATTTCTGCTTCTTTACAATAAGCAGGCCCATCTCCTTAGTTTAGGCATCAATCTAAATGCATAATCTTGGGAAAATGAAGCATCTCATCTTTCCCTGCCTGAGCTGTCTCCCCCAGAGTGAGGTTCAGCTGGACTCTGTCAGCCAGGGAACAACCTGGTTACTGTTCCAGTCCTCAGCCTCCCTCCAGATCCCCTGGCCATTTCTCTTTACTTGTCCAACTCCATATTGGCAGAAGACAGCGAGGGTTGGAGGAGACTGTTTTGGGAAGGAGAAGATAAATAGCCTAAAAAGAAGATGAGATTTTCCATTCGCCCTGAGGTAGAAGGAGGGCAGGGGAAGGGTGAAATAAGAGGAAAAAGACAGGTAGAGCTGGAGGAGAAAAATGAGATTCTGCCTGGTGTTTCATTAAACAAAACAACAAAAAAAAGCAATTGGTTTGGAAAAAAAGAGAACAATTTAATTTTGTAGGCAAAAGGCTCCTGGCTTCACTTCCTAGTGGAACAATTTGGTTTTACGAGGGGAGACTTTCCAAGCCAACCGTGACTGTACATATGGCACAGCTTGATACCTGCTCTCTGTATCCTGATGGCTCAGCTACTGAATTTGTCACATTCTTTTGCTACTCTGACTCTTTCAAGAACTGCTGTAGTGCTTCCTGCTCTTAGGAGTTATTTACAGCAAATTTATGAGTCTGCAGAACTATCTGCCAAAAAGTAAAAGGGGAAAAAAAAATCAAGTAAGCTATTAACTGCAAATTATTTGTCAAGCTCTTCTTGCCAACCCTTCCAGACACAGACCAACATTTTACCACACTAAAACATATTGTCCAGGAGTGCCCTTTCAGATGCCTGCTACAAGATCAATCTAAGGTGCAGGAGCATGGAAAAACACCATGGTAAAATGGGACAGCAGCAGCTGCACCCAGGACCAAGATTTACCAGTAACATCCCAAAGAAACAACCTCCTCAACGCCTCCAGCTGCCACCAGTTTCCCATTGGGAGGCTGTGCTTTAGCACTAGAAAATCGACCAGAGTGGAGAGTACCTCCAGACACACTCTCAGCACTCATTTCATCCCTCCACAGGTCTTTTCTTAGGGTTCTTCCTTCCACATCCCTGTCCCTGCACACTGTGGCACACAGAGCTGTGTTTATCTGCAGTTCTTCCCACTCTGCCAGATCCTGGTGAGCCACTGCCCAGCCTGGGGCTCGCAGGGCATCTGACTGCACCAGTATTTGTGCCTTTGTGCACCTATCCTACAAAAACACCCTAGACAATATATTTTTCTTGCCTTCCTGCATGATGAACAGCCACACCAGAAAGGACTTCTGCTGGGACAAGCCAATGAAACCTTTTTTTATTATTTTTTTACGTTTCTAGTGTCCACGCAATTGGAATAAACTGTAAATTAGGTGTTACAGCACTGTAGTTTGGGTAGATGTGATGTTTTAGAAATGTAGCTTTAGTTTGTTATAACATAATAACAGTTTTGCTTTGTTGTGACAGTGGCAATAAATAAAGTTCCCACAACGTATAATGCTGTAACCAACCAAAACTAGTCTAACAAACAACAAATCAAGGGGAGCAATATCCACCCAGCACTTCACATACAGAAATATTGATGATCTGTGCTTTAACTTCCCAGGTTAGAAAGCATCCATTTTTCAAGGGATCAGATGATGGTGATCTGCTCCCTCTGCTCCCTGAGGTGAATGCCAAAATAGAGTTCTTGCCATTTTCATGCACTGATAATAATTGCAAACTAGAGATATTTTCTTTTTCTCTAAGTAAGTAAAGATTTCTGGCAGCTCCAGCAGCCTCGTTACTATTGCACGTTAGTCACAGTTTATTCACATCAGAAGACCAGTGGAAGGTTGAGACAGGCAGGGGACTAAAGATGGATCTCTTCTATAGTTATAAAAGGATTTCCATTTGTTAACAGCTCTGCCTATGAAGTATGCAATGACATTTTCCTACTGTGCTATTTTCATGCCTCCTGAGATGCCAGGTTATAATGCAAAACATCTGAATCATTAAATTTATACAGTTATTTAATAACCCATGTAAAATACATGGCAATGTTGCTTCTTTTAAAACATATGCACCTCATAAGAAAACAATTTCCTGCACTATGTGGTGTAGTCAGATTTCAGTAGTTTCTGTCGGGCAGAAAGGGTTCAAACTTCCATCTTCTGTGCACCCAGGAGCCATGACACCCAATATCACCAAGCTGCTGCTGGCAGACCCCTTTGGAGGAAATCTGCTCCCCTTTAGAAATGACTAGCCCAAAATAGAATATGTATTATATATAAACATGTAGTGATATAAATATACAGCCAAAATAATCGTAGCTAGCAGGTAGTAATAGTGCAGAGGTGAAACACAAGCCTTGTCTAACAAAACATCAAACACATCCTTCACCTTAACTGTGAGTGATTTTTCATAGCCATAGTAGAACATGTTCCCATGAACTTCTTAAGACTCACTTGTGGTCTAAAATGGAATTTGGTTTTCTGGGAATTGGCTAAATTCTGGTTTTGACAGTTCCTTCCTAGCTCCCATACTTGAAGATAAGTTCACTCAGTTACAGGATAGATGTTTCTTTAATAAAAGTATTCAAAAGATCCCATGACAGACAGCTGCTAATATGGAACATAACAAGAGGAAAATCTTGCTGGCACAGCCAGGATTCAGCAGAGAGATGGTCAATCCTGTTTATAGACTTGCTGGAGTTTTTTGGTTGGTTAAAAAGCTGACAGACTGCATTACAGCTAACATTCCCATATTGATTATACCATTTCTGAGCCTGCCCTCATTGTGACAGGAGCCAGGTAATTAGTTTTTTCCTTGTTAAATATTTGTAAATCATTCGTACTTTTATGGGTTACGTAACCTGGCTGAGAGCTTCCAATAATCTTCCTGTAACTTGTTTAAATGAAGGAAAAAGCTGTAGGGCCTGGTTTGTGCCCTCTCCTGAGGGTGGGGCAGCAGGAGGCAGGAACCTCTCCAGGTCCTGCAGGCAGCAGAGGGTGAGTGACAAAGTTTGTGAGAGCTGCCAGTGATGAGCCTCAGTGAGGGTGATGGATTTATGATGTAAATCAGGGCCCCAATTCAGCAGGCACTTAAGCACATGTTTGAGTCTCACTGACTTTGTGGAATCAAATGAGTGTTTAAATGCTTTCCTGAACACTGGATAACTGTACAAAGGAACAAAGAGGGGAAGGGGAAAAGGATAACATAATGAAATTATAGCTTTTAGGGTGGAATGGTGGAAGCTGGTTTAGAGCTATTCTAGTGAAGACAAATTGCAGGGAAGCTAAATACAAAAAACTGAAAATTTCACAGTACAACTTAAGAGACTGGGTTATATGAAAGTATTGTTTGAGAAATCTTGTCATCTCTTTTGTTGAGTAAACAAATTGAATTAGAATCACAGCAAATAAAGGCAGAAGAGTTATACATGATTTTCCTTGCTTTTAAGATTCTTGCTCCCTTTGCATTGTATAGACACAACAAGAAGAGATGAGATTCTTCTATGCACCATTACTAGCATTAATCAGATTGAAATGATGATGCATGTTGGATGAACCCCAAAAAAGGTGGAGTTCCTTTCAGGAGTGAGTTCTTCAGGACTTTCTTACTGTGGCAGGGTCATAAATACCACATTACTTCAGTGGTCCTCTCCCTAAAGCAGGAGGTGAAGCATGTGAAGATACAGTGAGAAAAAAACCTCCCAAACTGCAAAAAGGACAAATTCAGCAGAGGTTTTCCTGATGGGAAATTCTCATTACCCCCAGAATAACTCCTCTCTCCCAAGTATCAATGGGGAAACTAATTTCCAGTCCACAAAGAACACCCAGATGTTGTTATTCCACACTTTCTTTTCCCTTTGTTTTTCCTTTTACACACTTTTATTTCTCATCCTTTTTTTTTTTTTTTCCTATGAAAGACCATATAAACAAACCTGTAGTGTCAAGAGCAGTTTTCTGATGGATCTGAAGCAGATGTAAGAACCAGTGGAATTCTACAATAGCCAGGATCTAAAATTAATTCTGGATCAGTTTTACTTTGGCAATTATTTCTGTGATTGCAACATCAGTGTTTTAAATCAAAGCCTGAATTTGGGGTTCGAAATCCAATTTTAGCAAAAGTCCCAAATGCAAACAGGCAATGGCTCCTGCCTCGGGGAAAAAAAATCAAACCAAAATCTCCAAATACCCTCTAAGCTTCAGAACAGCAGACTAACACCAAAAAACAGATCAGGCTGCTGCTGAAGTCTTTAACAGCTGTCATCCATGGCCAATCCCACCAGCTCAAGCACCTTTAAGCACCACTTGCTCCAGCAATCTCCAGAAGTGGGCTTTCCAAACACCATCTCTGCCCTGCTGCACACAGAGCAATATTTAGATACTTGTTTCCATCAGAAAACAAAGGACACACATATAGTTTTCACAACTGAAAAGATAATCACGTTGCCAATGGTAT
Source organism: Trochalopteron elliotii (assembly GCA_024734555.1). NCBI lineage: Eukaryota > Metazoa > Chordata > Aves > Passeriformes > Leiothrichidae > Trochalopteron > Trochalopteron elliotii. The sequence continues at coordinate 2,691,640 of JANPWX010000088.1, forward strand.
AGATTTGTGCATGGTTTTCCTCCAATATTGACCTGATGTTCAGTGCAGGAAGTGATTGATACAGTTTGGAAGAATCAAAAGAATTTTTTCCTATTTCCGCTATTTATTCTATAGGAGATACTGGAGCCTGTTCAATAAGTGTAACAAGCATAAACTGTGGCACTTACAATACTATTCACTAGATTAATATAGAGCAATATTTATTTTAAATGCCACTTAGAAATAAATGGCTGAATCTCTTTCAAACTCAATGTATTTAGACTGAATCAATCCAAACCTTGAAATCAAATTCAGAGACTAAAATCAATATTCTCCCCGCTAATTTTGTATGCACACACCCCCCTCAGAAAGCACTTCAGAAGAACAAGAAAGGAAAGCCACATCTCTGGGATGCCCAATCCCTTCTTGAAGGGATTTTCTTTTCCTTACTCTTTCCTTGTTAAAGCATTTCTCCAGACTTGTGGTGCAGACAATTCTCTCAGACAGTATTTTTCAGGTTTATTCTCTTTAGAAGATTTGACATCTGTACTGTTCGGTACTGACTAATTTCCAAGTCCTGGGAGACAGTTTCTTAACAGTTGCAATTCATCAAAACCCTAATGAATTCTGATGGAATTCTTGGGGACTGGTTTTCTGTCCTCTCTGTGGAGGGACTGCACAACATGCCCTATGTATTTAAACCACATTTAGAGACTAAATGTATTTAATCAATATTGCTAAAAAGAAACCTGAAGAGCCACATGCTAAACCCCAACAAAACTGCTCTCACTGCTGTCACCAAAGCAATGATCCTACAAGCACAGCTGAGGGAGGCTGACTCCACGTGCCAAGGGATAACCAAAAAGGATGGAGAGCTAAGTGTGAACAAGGAGTCAGGAAAAAGTCCAAGAGAACGATGATCTACAAACACAGACGGGCTCACTGTGGAATGAAATGTGAAGGATGGAGGCAAAGAAGGCTTTACTGAGTGTTCTAGGAAAAGTACTGGTTCAGGTACCTTGTCACGTTGAAAATAACTTGAATATCTTTAGATATTTTGGAAGGAAAATGGAAAAACTAGGCACTGTACCAGCTGCTTCTTGGTTCAAAAACAACGATCAGGTTTTATTTAGATTCTCAGTCTACTTAAGCTGGTTCTCGGGGGAGTTGCTGGGGGGACTTGAGCTCCATGATTTGGGAAAACTTATGGGGAAAGAAGGAATAAAAAGGTAGTTCATAGAAGCCAGATGGGGAGGCCAAGAATCTGGCAAATATCCCTTTCCCACATTTCTTCTAGAACTCAAAATAAATCTGAATCTCTCTGACATTTGAAAAGAAGTCTGGCTATTTCTTCCCACATTATGTTTTCTTTTTGCTCGCTTTTGCACAAGGTCTTACGGGAAGCAGAGCCTGGTGCCAAAGTAATGCAAGGAAGCAAGCTGTGCTGATAATCTCAGACTGGCCCCCTTTTCTCAGGAGACATCCAGCCCAATTTCATGTACACAGGCAATTCAGAGGGCAAGGCTCATTGGTGTGCTCTGGCAATGTGAGGCACCACAAACCTGGCTGAGCCGGGCAGCACAAGGGGATTTGCAGCTGCTTTGTATCACCAGAGTGAGGCAAAGCTGCCAGAGCAAACCAGGGAATCTGGCTCCTGCAGCTTGGAGAGACTCAGCATCAGTTTGTGAACTTTCCAAATCAGGCCTCCAAATCTTCTGAGATTCACTTGCTGCTGTGAAACAACCCAAATCTCTGTGGAAGAGATTTGCCATAGGACAAAGGACTGTGCCCAGCTTCAGAAGCCATAGGAATTTTGATCCTGTGTGGTGGTTTCACTCTGCCAAAGCAACTTGCCTTAAAAGAAGTTGTTCTTCAAAGTGCCAATGTATTTTGGACCATGCAAGTGTGACAAAATAAACATAAGTAGTAACTTCTGGTACTTAACAGACAGATTTTTCCTGTGTCTGGGAGAACTAACAAAATTCAGGGCATTTCACTACCCATGAATCTCTAATGAGGGGGTAGTAAAAATGCCTGCCTCACTGACTGTCAGGGGATATCAAATTTGCTCACTTCTGACTCAGTAATTACCCACCAAAAATGTAGATCAAGTGGTCATCACCCAAATTAGTACCTGCCAAAGATTACTTTTGGAATGGCTGTCAGCTAAGAAACAGGAAATGAGTTGCAAAATATTATTAAAACCCGAAAATAACAGCTTTAAGGTGTGAGCCACCACTCAAGTACACAATGGAGCGAGGGTAGAAAGCAGAGCCCACGTGGGGAAGGGAACAGGGAAAGGGGCTGATGGCCAGGGGCTTGGAAACAACAGCAGCCTTGAAAACTGACATGGGCTTGCTTGGCATGATAACTTTGGAATTCCTGAGAAAATCAAAACTAAAGAGCAGGTCCTCCTTAGGACTTGGGAAAGAGGGATTCCAGCCACTGCTCTGCCTGCCATGAGCCTTTTCAGAGAGCAGCCAGAGCCTCTCCTTGCCCCAGTTCCCCATCCACAAACTGAACGCGTCTCTGTTCGGAGAGGAGCTGTAAGAGAATTAATTTCAATAACTGGAACAAACTACAGTCCATTAAAATTATGGTAAGTGCTGTATAATGACAAGACCAAACCCAGGCCATTAACACCCTCTGAGAAGAACAAAGCAGGGCCTGACCGTTGTTTCCCATGTTTCAACAACATTCAGTTCTGAGCCTGAGGTGATGATGATGATGATGATAGTATCACCATATGATGCACCTTGCAGCACCAAACACTTTGCAATTAGCTGCAAGCAGCACCATGGGCTTGTCACCTGCCTCTTGTGAAAGGTGGTGACCAAGTGGCTGAAAGAGAACTCAAATACCAGTTCTGGAACCAGGATTGGCTTTTTCTTTTGCTCCTGGAACCTCAGTGCAAACCATCAGTCTTACTGCAAGGAGCCCCATGCTATATATCCCCTTACCCTGGCTGGCTGGCAGCTCTGTTTTGAAAGCTTTAAACTGGGGAAAGCAAGGGAAAAAAGTCTCTTTTCAGTGAGCGGCATAAATCCATCCCTCTCTCCTCTCTTTTTATTTTGGGGGGGGAATATGAATAAGGCTGCCAAACCTGCCAGTACCTGCACCTCTGATTTCTAATCCAGTCCACTCCTCTGCACCACGGCTGACACATATGCAGCCTTAACAGACCTGTGAATGCTGTGTTAGAGCTGCAGTGCTGGGTATCACTGGACATCTGAGGTCAGAGTTAGGCATTTGTTCCCACACCCTGTGGGAGGGCTCTCAGCAGAACACTTGGAAATAACAAGGCTTTGAAAATAAATCTGTATGTTAAACAAAGACAGCCAGAGACAGAAACAAAAGGGTAGAAATAAATTGTTGATTGCTAGCTTGCTAAAAGGCTCACCATGAAGTGCTTCAGCAGTCAGTATTAGGACTGGGGATGTTTAATATATTCATTAGCGTTTGGGAAAAGAGAGGGGAAGGTGACAAAATTTGCACAGGGCACAAAAATATTTAGGTTACTCGTGATTACAAAAGATTAGAAAAGCTAGACAGACGCACAGCATGAAGACAGATGAAATCCACTGTTCATAAATGCAAGGTAATGCATATTTGAATGAATAATTTTCAAAACTCATAGACAAGGTTGTAAATTAACCAACCACTTGGGAAAAAGAGAGGGAGGAGAAAACGTGTGCGACTCTGGGCAACTCAACGAGAAAGCTGAAGAATTGGGAGCAGTAGTCAAAAAAAGTAAATACGTTGTTGGGGTGCATAAAGAGCAGGATAGGACTGAATACTAAATTACCACATCACTGAGTAACTGGACAGCATATCTGAAATGCTGTACCAAGCTGCAATCAACTCACCCAGAAAAACCATAAAGCTGAAATAGGAAGGGGCAACAAAAATGATTAGTGACAGAAGAAAGGACTGTGAAGATTGGGGCTGCTTAGTTTATTGAAGACAAATAAAAAGGGGACATGAGAGAGTTAATGAAAGTTACAGAGAAGATCAATTGTCTGGTCCTAGAGTCCTCTCCTAATGCAACAACGCTGAAAAACAACATCTTTAAAAACCAATAAGGAAAGTATTATTTTACACAGTTCATAATTAACCTATGGAACTGATTGCCACAAGATATCCTTCTGGCTAAGGACTTAATATGATATAAAATAGTTTAATTTAGACGCTTATGTGAATAATGAGGACATCCCAGCTAGGATTAAGATAAGTATCTTAGAAAGGCTGAAACCCCTAATGCTTTGTGACAGAAATGAACCATGGGCTGATGGAGTTGGGAGAGAAACATCCTCTTTGGGCAATAAAAAACATCAGTGTCTTCCCTTGAGCAATTTGGTACTGAGTATTCCCGAAAGCTGCATTTGGGGCTGGAGAGACTGACAGTCAAGCCTCACCAGGCACATCTAAAGCAGCATCCTTTTGGGGCTGACCTGAAGTTGGCACCTCCACTGTCCTCACCCAGGCCAGGATTTCAGACTTGGATTTTGGGAACAGTTTGCCATGGTGGCAAGGGGAGGAGAATTTTGGATACAACACTGAGAGACTTAGAGCAAAATAGTTTCAGATATAGTGCACACTTGAGATGGGGAAAGTGGTGTTTTCTACTTTTTGCCACCAAACCTGCCCAGGTTTCCTAATTTGTTTACTGTGCTCATTTTGTTTTGTATATAAAAGCATCCTGTTAACAGAAGAGTACAAATAAGGCTCTATCATCAGCTATGGTGTCAGAATCCCAACAGATTTCAATGCATCTATCCCAATAACTGTGGGCAAAAAGCTGGGGGGGTGGGGGGTGAAGTTTAAAAATTATAAAAGAGAAAAGCTATTGCCACCTAAATGCCTCTGAATGGAACCTGATCTCTTAGGTACATTTGCAAAATGGGATGTAGAGCTTTGTAGCAGGTTTCTGTAGAAATTACTTTGTTCAAAATATGGCCCACCCAAGTACAAACAGGATTCTTTTCCCTCTTACAGCTACCAGTTAAGGCAGTGTCTGCAGTACAGACCTAAATCTGATTCAATGATTATTATGTAAACAGAATTTGACTTGCTCTTCTTTTGTGCTTATTGCCAAGATACAATCTGGCACAACAGTTTTGTTTGATAGACAGCCCTGGCCTATGCTTGTCAACTAGCCAATATAAAATAACATTATTACTCTATAATCTTGAATTAGGCTGTAAAATATTTCAATTGTGTGACACACATGATGAGAAGATTTTAGAGTTCTCACATGTTTACATAATTAGCACTGCATATTTGTTAAATTAAGGTATCACTATCACCTTTATTACCATATCCCTCCTCCACTGCAGAGTCTGTGTCTTGTGTAACCTCTCATGTCTTAACTTTTCAAAGGCAACAGAAAAAGGAGCCTGTGTCTCTGTGAGGATTCTCCTGCTTCTGTGCAATTCTAATAAAAGGTATCAGAATACCCACCCTTTCTCACAGCGCTTCAAAAAAATAGCTGCTGAGGTGCAACTCAAGTAAGGAAAAGAAAGCACAAGAGGGAAATGGCCTCAAAGACCTGACTTCAGGTGTATTTAATCCTTCCACTACTGGTTTAAAAGTATTAAGTAGCCATAGGCTATCCCTGGGTAGAAAGACGGTTCAGTGACATCCCTTTTGTAAATATGTAGCTGCTCAGCCTCCTCCTAAACTCCACATTGAAGTCTACTGCTTTTTCAGATTAATTCAGTTTGAATACTGCTGACTGTCTGTCACTACAGTCATATGTCACTGGTAGCAGCTCAGAAAGCCTAACCCCCTTCTCTAATGTCATTGCACACTATTCATTTTTAAATGTGGTGTAATAGTTTAGGAATACCAGTAAAACAGTGGGGGGAAAGGCATTTTCAATTTAAGGGATGTGTATGGCAGTTTACAACACTGTATTAGATGAGCCAAGCATGTTTCCTAGAGAGGGGCACATACGGTACAGGTGAGACTTGCAAAAATATAGTTCCAATAATTACCAAGGTTGTTAATAAGAGTGTGGTAGTCTCAAACCATGTGGCACAGAATTACCAATAATGCTATTTAAATGGGGGGGCGTGGGGGCCTTTCGTAAAGAGTTAGGTACTGCCTAGAACAAAAACATCTACATCCAGCCCAGAATAACCCCAGCCACAAAACCAGGCTTGGATTCTATTTATCCCACCAGGTTTGGCTCAGGACACTCTGACTCCGGGCCGTGAGCCACAGAGAAAGTCACAAAGATTTGGCTGTGGGGCAGCTCTGACCAGGATCTGCTTCTACAGAGACACCCTTGACTCTCAATTTCCACCCTAAAAATATTTGAGACATCGACAGAAAATGAAATCTGGATGTGTTCTGCCCCCAGCTGTGCTCACCATCTCCCCCCTTCAGCTTCACTCATGTCAAGGAGGTGGCAAAATAAATGGCAGAATGAGGCCCTGCCAGACAGGTCCGCTGCCCTCACAAAACAATCTGGCTCTGTTCAAAACAAACACACAGCACGAGCAGTAACCCCACCAAAGAGCTTCTTAAATGTAGGCTGATCTTTCCCAAAACTTCAGCTTTCTGGCTTTCTGATTTAATTCCAAGTGCAATAATAAACACACTCCTCTGTTTACAGCTCCATAAATAGTGCCTTGTGTTTTCTGAAACAATGCAGCTCTGGGCTGTCTCTGTGATCGTTTATTTTATATCATCCTTAAGTTGCCATTTATTTACATTTCTGGAAACAGCTACCCCATGAAACAAATGGCCTGTTTTGTTAAGTCATGGTCAAGGATGTTTCCTTCAACTTATCACATCTAGAAATGCCACAGACAGAAATGCTTTCAGGCTATTTGCTAAGAAAACTAACATAAGCTCCTTATCACAAAATATTACATTTCCCCAAAAGGTGAACTGTTCTGTCAGTTTTTCAGGCCATGTGAAATTCCTTCTCTGCTCTGACAGGTCACTGAACAGAAGCTGATGGCACACTGTGGCTGCCCAGGACGCCAGGCAGAGCCTTCAGCTACACATGGCTGCAGGTAGTGGCACAGATGCAGGAAGCCTTGCCCTGACACATCCAGCCCAGGGGGCATATTTCAGGCTGGGGGCTTCTGTGGCTTGCTTGGGGTTGGTTCAGGACTTTCCCCCTCCCTTTCACTCTTCTTCTTAGGATGGCTCCAGAAGCAAGGCAGATGCAGTGCTGTGTGTGCCAGCCTCTTCTGTTTACATCTCAGAAGTGGCAGCCAGAACCAGCTCCTTTGAGGCCTCACGAATCCCCTCTTCAAACTCACAACAAGAAACCAGAAGAGGAGCTACATCTCTGTTTCTGGGTTTTAGAGTGTCTTCTGATTTTTCATCCTACTGAACCCAAAATATTGGCAGCTGCAGACTGACAATTCTAAGTTTAAATGGTGACACAGGAGTTCAGGCAGTGTAGTTGCTTTCCTCAACCAAAGCAGCTGATTTCCACGTTGCTCATGTTCCTAAGAGGAACAGCTGAGAAACCAAGATCAACACTGTACATGCTTTACTTTATACATATTTACATTAAACTTATGAACATTCACTGTCCATAATGAAGGTGAAAGCTCCAGCGGGAAAACTACTCTGATTTTGTGGTGTTTTAGAAACTGCAGCAGAGGAAGCTGCCCTGCTAAATCCTGATACACTGGCACACACTGTGTGACAACACACAACACACAGACACAACTGATTTAAGCAGTTTTCCCTCACGTGCTGGCAGAGATCTGCTAGATGCAAGGTTCAAGATACAGACATACCATGAGCATTAATAGTCAAGGAGAAATCCAAAGGAACGACTGGGGAGACACTTTTTTTTTCCCCAGAGAAACTCCTGGTTTTAATCTTTTCAATTTGACTTTTTTTTTTCTGCCTATTCAAGTTCAAAACTCACTCATTCTCTTTTTAGGAGAGTATTTTCACTGTGGGATGATGATGGGCAGTAGTAGATAAAGCTAGAAACAAAACTTTACTAGCTGCCATCCTTTGGTTCATTTGTGACTCTCCCTGCCCTGCCCTTTCTGCCAGGTGTTTGGGATTTACTGCTGGAGAGAAGCAGCATGACTGGGCATCGTTATATTCCTTCCTCTCTGCGTTATCACCAGATGACTGTATCTACTTATTACAATTTATAAAGACATAGATGGCCTTGTGCTTCAGCCCCACTCCAAAAGGAGTGCCCATTAAAACACCTATCATTCTCCCAGCATCCTCCTCCTCCTCTGCAGATGGAGGAAAGGCAGCCCTGTGACAGGAACTGTCATGGAGCTGGTGGATTCCAGGCTGACAACTTCCAAAATCACAGACAACTCATGTTTAAATAGGCCCCTCATTTTCCTTGCTGGGGCTCAGCAGTATCAGAGAGACCTTGTCTAGGTCACAGACAACAGGAGAGAGGCAATTTTGCAGTTTTGTTAAAATTTTCCTTCTTTTATCAGCCATCCCTATTCAGGAGGGCAACAAACACTCTCTGTTACCAGTGTAAGTGTCCACTGCAAAATGGGAATTAAAGAGGCTACTGTTTATAGCAGCACTGCTATTTGATGCCAAAAATAAGTCTGATGTTTCTATTCAGGAATAGGAAATAACACTCTGAACAGGCAAGTCACTCCCCAATGGACTTTCTTTGAATTTTCTCCAAAGGCTATTTCCTTTTCCTAAATGTGGGAAATACTTCCTGTCTGTGAAGCAGCACAACCCAAATGCTGAGCAGAAAATTAATAAAACAAACAAAAAGAAAACAAACAAAAGGACCTTTGTTCTGGAAAGAAATGGCACTGGCTCTGCTCAGGAAGCATAAAGAAACCCAACGGATGAGGGAATAGACAAATCCTAAATAGGTTTCATGTAAGATGATTAAAAGTGCTTCCTTTGCTGTATATTTGGCAACACATGAAATCTGAGTCAGAGATATATCCCCTTCCTTCCAGTGCTGCTTGCACTTCATGAATAAGTAAATGATTAAGAACACTTCAGATTTGGCATTACCAGACACATTACCTGGCTCGTGTTGTTTCAATCACAGCCTCAGCTCTGACCAGTGTAGGGGCTCTCTGTGTCTCTGAGCTTGGCTCAGCTCCAGTGAGGAGCAAGAGGCATTTCAGAGTCCCCCAAATTGCAGGCTGCACCTGATCCCTATGGATTTATAGCCCCCCCACCTTCAACCAAGACATTCCTCACTCAATTCCAAGCTGGATCCATCTACACTCACCACCTCAGGGCTTGTTTGTGCTTGTTGTCTGCATGTATAGCATAGCACCAGTGATTCCAATTTTCCAATCTAAGAAACCTGGGCATTCCCAAAAAGGCTCACAAAAGTTACCATATACAGATGTATATATCATGGATGAAAAAATACCTTTTTACAACAACTATAAAACTGTGATTATAATAAATGTCTGCTTAATTAATACATTGGGACATAAAGCCATTTATTCTCCACTCATTTGCTATCATTCTCCCTGTTCAGATTTAATAATGCAAAAAGGTTGCTCAGATGCCAAACGGTAAAAATAATAAAAATACATTTATCATTGATCTGAAAAGCAGAAATTCCTGGCAGTACTCCTGGCACAGAGAACACAGCCAAATTTTCTTAACTGAAATCCAAATAACATTTCACCAAAAAAATCTTCAAAACACACCAGGAAATATATATGATGTGATAGATAAAGCAGTCTGAGAAATGCAGAGAGCACGGCAAAACAGGTGCCCAGAATAACCATTATTACAATATGCACAGAAGGGAGGGGGGGAAAGGTGCAGAGAGAGAAAAAGAGAGAGAGAGAGAGGGGAAAAAAAGCTTTCAAAATGGTTAAATTCATGAGGGCTACAGAGCCTCAAATTGAAATTATCTCACTCTGCACTGATAAATAAAGTGGCTCTGGTACCTAAATCATGACACTAACTATACGTTTCGATTTTTTTAAGTAGTGATTAGGTGGATACTCAGGGGAACCTACTAGCCTTCACAGAGATAACAGACTCAACTTAATATCAACTTAAAAAGAGACTTGAATTCTAACCAATCTCATGTAATGAATTGAAATTCTATAGCTTTCAGAGGTAAAAAAAAAGATAAAAAAGCGATGTGGCTCCATTCTCTAACTTGCTGTCAGGAAATATAATTTGTGTTCTCGGTGATTCACCTAGCTCATATGCAGCATGCAAATTTATTTCCCTAATAATCAGACCTGGAGATTGCCCAAGAGGATTAATAGCATCATTCCTTATGACCGCCAGGATATTATGCACCTCTGACATGGAAAAATTGTGTTAGTTCTACAGAGAAAACGCAAGGATATTTGTCCTGCTAGACAATATAATAGGCTGGTGCATCATCAGATTACAATGTCATTTCAAAAACCTTGAATACAAATAATGTACAGTGGGGGAAATGTTGGTACAACCTCCCTTAATTCAGTAGCCTTGAATTCACACGTATTTTTTTGCCTGTGCTTTTTTATTCCTCTCCCCATTATAGTCTGTAAAACACTGCTAGGAAAAGGCAAAGGTATTTTATATTAAAACCATCTCTTTTTGTTTGTTCTTATGTCATTCTTTGAGAATAGCCTATATGGACACTGCAGGATAAAATAACATAAAATCCATGGCTTCCAGTTTTTCAAAGACCTGAATACACCCACAAGCCCCAGTACACTGTATTCCATATGTGAATACAGAGCAATTTATTTGCACAATTACTTAATTTTGATTCGCAAGTCAAAGCAACACGTTCTGCAGGCTCCGGCATTCACACAGGAAGAATTTTAATTTTTCAAATCTTTTTTAAATGAGTTGGTCAGGAAATTTTCTAAAAAAAAAAGGAATGTTTCCCACTGTATTTTAGACCAAAGAACACCGCCTTAGAGACAAGACAAAATTTCATTATTATGCGCATGGGAGCAATAAGATTAGCTCCTATTGCTGCCCCTAAGGTGGAGCAGCAGGAGGAACCAATGGGACGATGCTAATGTGTATGTTAATAGTATTCTCCTCCAAGAAGTTGGGATAATTAAACATGCACCATCTCTTTAAGACAGAACTGCACACATTTTCTTCGGATGGGTGTTTACAAGATTTCCAATTTCAGGTCACAGCCATTTCTGAGATTGCTTAAGAAAGAGATGGGAATAACTTATCTTATTCATGTATTCAAAGAACCTTATAAAATGTGCAAAACATAACAGTTTTAAGGGGCAAAACATGCATCTTGCCTTGACAGACCTGCTTTGTTATGTGTAGTGTTGTACACTGACCTAATATATTGAACATTTTAAGCTAATATACCTTGTAGGAACCAGCCTTTAATGTGATGGATTTTATAGTATCTCATTAGGGTGTGTTTATATAACCTGATACTAAACACATTTCCAGATTCATGTTCCTTATTAAAATTGTGAGCTGTATTGATTTTTAGTTGAACAGCAACAGAGACATTTTAATATTAGGGAAGGCTGCTCTGAAGTTATTTTCACAGATCACAACTACTGTGACACAAACAGTGCACATATCTCTCATCTTTCTTTACAGCCTCAATTAGAAGAATCAGGATGTGTTACTCCACCTGCTTTTCTATTGGTTAAGCAATTCACTGCCTCCATTTACAACGCCAAAAAGCATTTTTATTCATTGCTTTGGGGGGGGGTGTTATTTTTAAATACACATTTGTGACAAGCCCCCAAACAGTATTTATATTTTTCCTTCTAAAGAACCGTGTGTTTTTAAAAGCAAAATACCTTAATGCATCTGCTTTTCAAGTTTCCATAACAAACTGAGCAGCTACAGCAGTGTTTACTCTTATACAGCACACAGAGAAACTTACCATTCTGAGCAATGTACAAAAATAATGACTTTCCCATCCTAATGTCTCCATTTTGTAAACCAGTCATCAAAGGTAAATCTAATGTCAGCAATAAATAGAGTGGCTCCAATATTTCTCTGAGGAGTCACGGGGAAATAATGATCTTTGAGGCACTGTAAATAGTTTAAATTATTGGGAAGTCCTTGTAAGAAATCAAATACTAGGCTTAAAAAAAAAAAATAAACTCGATTTCTCTATTGTGAAGTTAGGGCATTTGGAGGGAAGCCCAAATTTTAAATGCAAATATTTAGAGAGAGAAATTATCACTTCTGAAACAAGCAAATCATACACTTATTCCTGACTTTTACTGATTTAATGAACTGGTTGTTAATAGAACACTGCTTAGAGAAACAAAGAACAGCCGTGGAAGAGTAAGTGTTCCTTACATTCCTGCAGTTTTAAAACCAGCCTCTAAGTCTTCAGCAGGGAAAAGGCTGGAAATTACATTGCAGCGCATAGGAACCACCAGATTTAATACAGCCACTTGTGCCATTTAACCACACCTGTTACTTGTGCTACAGCACTGCAGAAGCAGTTCAGGAATCTCCAGTAATTGCTATATTTGGCCTAAGAAGTTCTAGGTCTGAACTGGGTCTCAGAAAGCAGATTTCCCTTAATTTTGCCCCTGGCATGCTATTCATTATTAAACATTAAAGTTGTGTCAATTACTTACTTCCATAGTTGATTATTATCCTGGTTATTCTACCAGCTAATCAACTCTTCTCTAACACATGTCTAGCAGTGACTTTGAATTGATGTACAGAATATAATTATTTGTGCAAATTTCTTTTGTTTCTTGTTAACCACTGAAATTGGTTAATTACTTTAATCCCCACAACCCCTCAAAAAGAAAGCATCTTGATTTACTAATTTATTTTTAATCAATATTAGGTTTGAGCTTTGAAAGTTGACTATTCAGCCAATGTAAGACACTGCACTGAGAGGAAAGAAAAAAATTATTTTCTACGTGTCCTTTAAAGAAGAATGAAAACACCTTCATCTGAAAGACTTTGGTAGCTTTATCAGATTCAAGGCTCTTCCTTGGTTTGAGGTGTAATTATTTTACCATTATTACAAGCGAGGCTTTTAACAGAACAGTCATTCCCTCTATTTAAGCAGTAAGTTTTATAATTTATTACAGCTCTTTGGTCATCAACTCGCTATACAAACAGTCGGTCACCAGTGACCAATTACATTAAGGTTAAGCAACATAACTTTAAATTAGAAATAAGCTAATGTATCTTCATCAAGGGCCTGCTGTGTTTTCAGTGCTGTTTATGAGATGATACTAAATGTGGATATGGAGCACGCTCACTGGGACCAATTCCTATCGGCCTGAAAATGGAAAAGTCTTGAGCCTGCTCAGGTCCAGAGCTAATTAATGGGATAACATCTGCTTTACGCATTCTACTGGAGTAATTTCTATCAACTTCACTGGGAAGATGCATGGGAAACTATCAGAGAAATAAGTATCTATGCTGAACCATATTAATCTGTAGTGAGTCTGGAAATGGGAATTTCAATTCTCCTATTATCCTAGGGATGGGCAGGGGGGAGGACGAGGGCACAGGGCTTGTTTCTCGGCTGATCCAATTTCTGTGTTTGTCACAGATTGAGTTCTGTTTGCATGCACACACTTGCACACACACAGCAACTGCACGGGGCTGGCTTTGTCTCTGGGCTGGGGGGGGGTTTAAAGGACACTGCAGTAGCTGCAGATGACCACGCTCCTCATGGAACAACCAGTTTTATACAGGAAGGTGGTTAAGTGGTTTTATTGCATTACTTAAAAACACAGCAGGAATGGCTAAAAAAAAATACTGTACTGTAAAGCAGGCTGCGAAAGTGGTAAGACACTTATTTCATTTTATCAGCCTGTGGACAAGGTGCAGGGGTGTGAAGGGCCAAGCACCTACTCTGATCTGAGATTTAAATAAGTAAGACTTGAGGGGGACACAGGACACCACCCAAAAAAAAAAAAAAAATAAAAATCAGGACCTCCTACTAAAACCCCCCCGACTTCCAAATTCAGGCTCCCTTTCACCTGAATTTCATCACTTTGTCCAAAAATCACTGGGCAATTTTAACTACAGCAAGATGCTTAAAGCTGCATTTTGCTTGTGAGTTTTTCTGGTGAAGTCCTGCAGGGCACAGAATCTGACTGCTGAGGAGAGACATTACATTTTTATGCATGTATGCTTTTGTCTGCCTGTGCCTACAGATATGTAAAATGTATGAAATTAATGCCCTTTTAAAAATGTCTATACTGGAAACATGTGTATATGTTCCTACAAAACACATTTATACCTGGAAATATCTACAAATATTCATGAGTGTGTGTATGCTCAGAGAGAAAAAGCCAAAACAGAAACAGTAAATATCTGAGTTTGGAGTGGCAAAACCAGAAGGAATAATATTGTTTTCTTTATATTATTATTATTGTCTAAGCTATGATTTACAGGTTTAATTCTTTCAAGCTAATGCATACAAATGAATTGCACAGAACAACAAAAAAGGAGGGAGGTCCTTACAATAAAAAAAATTCCATAAATAGTCATTCACCTTTACCTAAGAGGTTATGAGTTCAAATGTCAACTCTATGGAATATTTCTGTAATTTGTTTGCCATTGTGCACATTCTATGTATTTGTTTGCTACAAGGTTTTGAAACATTCAGGCTATTGGGAATTAAATGCTTATTTGACTAACAATGCCTATCTGTAAATTAATGGTACAAAACATGGAATTTTCTAACAGGCTGTCACTCACTTTTATTTAAGGATATACTACTGAGACAAGGTTCAAGGTTTTCCAAAGAACTCTGACTTCCTGGGCTTCAGGGGGAAATGCTACTATTTACCTGACATTTTTTAACTCTCTTACATAATTGTGTAAATTACTGACAGGAAGCAGCGCCTGCTTTTGTCACATGCAAATGACAACTACCCAGCTCTTCAGGAAGGAGCAGGGCAAAGCCAGAGTGGCTTTATTTTGAACTTGTGTGTGCAGGTGTCCGTGGGGAGGAGGGAGCTTTGTGAGCAGCGGAACTGGATTTAAAGACTCACATATTGCAAAATTCCTCTGCGATCCATCACATTTGAGAGCAGAAAACACATTTGATTTTTAATTTGCTTAAGCATGCAAGATGGCCCACTTCAGCAGCATTGCAATTTTCTGATTTGTGGGCAGGATTCACAGACAGCACACAGCTACTGTTCTTTTCCTTTCTCCTGGAATTGTGCCATGAGGCAGCACAGTTGTAACAGGGGTGAATCCTCAATTCTGTTCATCTCTCTCCCTTCTCAATGTTATTTGAACCCTTATTTTCCTTGAGGGGCTCATTCAGCTGTCCTAATATGTATACAGTGATAATATAGTCATACGCATAATAAAAAAAGAGCTTCAAAATTATAGTCAGCTTAGTAATAATGCAGTGCTGCACTGGAGTGATTGGCAACTGTTGATCCAATTATATAACTGGTTGCTTCTTAAAATTCAGGGATATGAGACTGATATATAATGTGCTGTAAAGTGTAAAAGAACTGGACAGGAAATAAGGCGGGTTGAATTTTTTCGTGCTTTGATCAAATTAGAACCAGGTTGATGAAAGGAAATGCCTTGGGTTCTTTGCTTGAAGTTTTGTGTTATACAAAAGGCTCTTGAAATGATCAATTTTGCACATGTCACTCAGTAAGTTTAGAGAGAACCAGTGCCTGTGTCTGCCAGGGAGTCTCTGCCACTGCTCCCTCCAAAGCCACCCTGTGCTGGACACGAGGTTCAACTGAGATGCTCCAAAATAGAACGGAGGAGCCGAAGGAGGGACGATCACAAATCACAGCAATACCCCAAGTTTGTAGGTTTGTTTTTCAGGTTTCTGCTCAGCCCTTTGACTCAAGAAACACAGATGAGGAAAGACAGAAAAGGGTCATCCGGTGAATCCCTCAGAAATAAATGCAGGATTATCTTTGCTGCTGTTCTTTTAAGCATTTATCTGGCTAACTCACTAACTAGCTTTCATCCATTGTAACCCTCTGCCTGTCCCCTGCTTTTAAAACAGCCACTATTATTTATGAAGTGCTGTAGATGTGCAGTGAGAAGCACAGGGACTTTTTGCTCTTATTTTTCCTTGAGGACAACTTAAAAGGAGAGAAAAAAGCACCTATGAAAAGGCACCTTGCAGGTAAGGCTGTGGTTCTTCTGTCACTTGGTCTGTCTCTGAAGAATGACTCCATAGTGGTTAGGCCTGTATGAGACACAACCTCTCTGGTACTTTTCTGGGATCAATCCCTCTGTACTGTGTGCTGCTCAATGTAGCGATTTAAATCCCACCGTTTCAGTCTTAATGCATTAACATTTCAGCACTCCTCAAATCCATCCTGGAAATCTGCCTCTTCCTCATAATTCTTATCCCCAAATCAGGAATTGTGTAAGATTTGAAGTGAGGCACCCGAATCCAGTACACATCCACACCTCTGCCAAAAATACAGTACCATGATTTATTGATAAATCACTTAGGCACCCCACTTAGGGTGGGGGGAAAGAGGAAAGTAGGGGGAAAAAAAATTAAATTCCCAAGCTGGGGTGCAACAAAGTCTGTCGGGACACTCACTGCAGCAGGGAAGAGGAGAACTACTGAAGGAGCCACCAACATTAAAACCTGCTGAATTCCTGCTGCCCCCAGGATAATACCTGCACAGAAACTCTTTTGTTTTGGCATGATTCCCTGTGCAAGGCACGCCTCCAGAAAGCAGGGCTTCCAGAAATAAAATCCCAGGACGGGGAGCACTGAGGAGCCAGGGCAGTAACCTTCACCCAGGCCTTTCAATTCAGTTTTGTGTGAATTACAGCAAATTGCAGTGCGTGTTTGTGTTGGATGCAGAGCAGTTGAAAAGCTGCCCATTTCCCCACCAAAGCAGCTCTTTGGGAGATGATTGGTGTTCCCCAGGAACAGAAACACAGCACAGCATTGGAAATGACAGGACAGCACAGTGCAGCTTCACTAAGAAGGATGCACAGGATGTTATAGGAATAATATTTTTCTGAGTTTCAAGACTGAAGTAAGAGAAGCTCTTTACAATTTGCATGTGAGATGCTGCTCCACTCTAGTGGCAGACACTCCCAAGAACCCAGGTTAATAAGGAAAAATTGATAATGGAGAATGCTGGTCCAGGCTCCCAGCCCAGGGCCCACTGACCCACTTGCAGCACCAGGCTGTGTTTGCTCATCCCTGGAGCTGTGGACGGAGCAGCACAGGACATTCTGGGGAACGGCACCAACCTGGGTTTGGAGTCTCACTCCTGGAAAACCCACTACATCACAACTTACACTGGGAAAACATCCAAACATGGGAAATGAGCATACTTTAAATAATAGCTGATTTCAATTATTTTCTGTAACATTTGTTTTTTTCATTTTTCCCCCCCTTTTGTTTTTGTTAGATCACACTTAATATGATTCCACAACATCAATGCTGGGGATGAAATTGAAAGCTATATTCTTCTAAATGTGTTCCCAACATTCCATTTTTTACAGAGCTGCCAGGGGCTATTCTGCATTCCCACAACGGCTACAAATGTAACATATTGTTTTGCAATAAAAATTAGCTATAAAAGTGTGAAAAACGCCAGAGATCCAAATGTGAGAAACAAGAGAAGGGGGTACGGCTTTCGCACACTTTTAGTGGACATTTTATTTATTTTTCAAATGGAGTAGACATATTTATAGCTACTGTATTTCAATTATCTCTAATTTCACACATTTTATGCAGATTCTAGGCATTTTAATTGCAAATGAGAAGGGAACTTATTTTTAAAAGTGGAGCAACACAACATTTTAGATCTCAATTTTAATTCCAAATTTATCCACATCACTGTTAAAAACTTTTAAAACCTCATTTACACTGTGACTTAAAATTAGGTGCAATTTCAAACAAAAACAAAAGACCTCCATACCTATGGGTTAGAGTGCCAAAACCTCTCACACACATTTTTACATCTTTTCTTTCTGAATTAAAATTTTTAGGTAGGAAAGTTTGGGAAGCTGAAACGACATTATTAATCGGTGACACATTATTTCAACAAGAGTCAGTAATTTAATAGTATTGTCCATAACTGATGAAAATTAATACATTACCCACCCTATTTTCTCTTTCTGTCTCTGTGCCTCCAATAACCCAGGGCATGGGTTATTAGCTCAATCCCTGCTCAGCCGTCACTCAATGGGAAATTCTTCCAAGGGGATAAAGCACAGCTCAGCCTTTGGCTGGATAAAAATTCCCACTTTACACTGAAAGCATTAGTGACAAATGCTGCTCCTTTCCAAGCAGTATTCCCGGTAGCTTACTCCTATGGAACGCTAATAAGCTAAATAAAATGTTTGTGACAATTTCAAAGCCACTTGAACCCGTGCTGGTCTGAAGCAGGGACGGTTTTCCAAAGGATCCTAGAGCTCCAAATTAACCTAACAGGTTTAAAATCCCACATGTGCCTATGAAGCCTTCTAAGCTGAGAATCCACTGCTTGACTTCATACTATTCAATGGAACAGATCTTTAAAAGTTCCAACTACTTACTGAAAGGCATGAAATAATTTTATTATAAATGGAAATTTACTGTCTGGAGCATGTGGAGTTTTTCTCTGCTTTCTTTCTATTTGGTAATTTATTTAAATGCATTCAAAAATGCATTCAGAAAATGAGACATAGCACTTTGGTTAAGACATCTGTATTTCAAACCAACATCTTCAGAACTGTGAGCAGCTCTGTTAATAGTCTTTTTATTTGATTAGGGTAATCTGCTGCTGTACTGTGTTAATCTTTATCCACTACCTTTTAACCAATCAATATTTTAGGGTTATAGATTTGGAAGGTAGGCGACAATTTTGTAGGTAAACCCTCCAGGCACTGCTGACATGATATGGTTGCATATTTAATATCTTTTCTGAGGATTCACAACTCCAGCAGTGTAAGAATCTGCCCAGGGTTAAAAAAAAAAATTAAAAAAATTAAACCTTAAATTTTCAAAGCTGTACTCAGGCCACCTGCCTCCTATTAATGTCAATGAAAATTTAGAGGTAAAAAAAGCAATGTCTTTTCCCTCAGATCATTTCTGCTTTGAAAGGAACCAGAGAACAAGAGAGAGGAAATTAAAAGCAACTTCGTACCACAGGCCGACACCAGCAAGGCCTGGTGGTGAGGCAGGAACGGTAGAGGCAAAACATTTGCTCACTAAATGAGTGAGCATCTCCACACATATCAAAAGAGCCAGGTACAAAAAGTTCAGAAGGAAAAAACCCTAGATTTTCTGGTTTTTAAATGTCATTAAAATATATCTTTTTTAATTTTGCTCAGCTGAAATTATCTGTTGCTTATGATAATAATTTTGCTGCAGATAAAATTAGTTGTCAGACCTCTGTTTATGGCCTAATTACCTTTTCTAAGGAAAAAAAAGGGCAGGAGAAATAAAAGAAAGAACAATAAAATGCAGTAATCTACTTTCCAGTAAGAGAGAATCTTAGTGATGTGTTACCTACATGGACTTCACTAGAGCCATGCATGTTTCATACACATAAAAGCAAATTTACTTGGGCTGTTTTGCCTGTCTGGGCAGTGCCAGCTCTCATTTCTAAGCCTGAGGACAGGCAGGACATGCCAAATCACCCTCAATTATTTCTAGAGAACTAGGAATCTTGCAATGAATTGAGATCCTACTAATAAGAAAGCAAGTCAGGAAACCTGAGGGCAACATCTTGAAAAAAAAGGTACTGTAAATCACCAATTTCTTCTCAAAATGTTTGCCCACTTTGCTTCCAGCTTTGGAAAAGGTAAATGGATTTTTCGTTGGTTAGAAGTGGGTGTCAGGAATGCCACTGCAAAGCATTGGAAAGAAGACTTGTACAGACTGAGCCTCATGTTACAGATGTCAGAACCAGCACATTTTGGTCATGTCTCAGGCCGATTCTTCAGCAAGGAGCAGAATGACAAATACTGAATATTTTTTAACAGCTCTTCACATTAGATGGAGCTCAAAATTGAAATTAATTTGTACAGTATTCCTGTTAATTGACTTGGAGCCACAATGCCACCTAAACTGCAGCTCTACTTGGCACATCCTGGGCACAGCACAGGCGGAAGGTGAGCAAGCCTGACCTCAGACAGAGGCTGCCCTTTGAAGTGTTCTGAGCAGCATTGCCATGAGATCTGCCCAGCTGCATTTTGGAATATATTTGACAAACAAAAAATTTGTATCTGTGTTCATTTCACAAGATATAAATGTCTCTTTCGTGGAAGAAGAAATCTTGCTCTCGGGAAGTGATCCTAATCTAATCTGACATGTGGTATTTGTAACCCTACTTTAGTGTCCCAGCCTATTTACAGTGTTTACATAAAACCCCCCGAAATCTCCACATTCCCCGAAAAGTTAATCCAGTACAAATATTGACTGGCTGTCAATTGAGCATTATTGACTTGCTCCAGGACTGTGCTTTATTGCCTTAACTGATTAAACTTGTTTTCTTTGCTAAACTTAATTTCTTTCGGGCCCCCTTTGGATGAAATGCCATTTATGAGACTGCTCCTCCTCCTCCCACTGCTGTGGGGCCTCCTCTTCCACTCAGCTGGAGTGGTGGGACAGCCTCAAAGCTTTGCAGAAGGAAGGCAAGAAACCCACTCTGTATTCTACAAAGAAGACCAGGTCCAACACCAGTCCTATCTCCTATAAATATTTGGTCCACACCCACTCCAACACTGCAATTTCCTCCTTTCCTTGTACAGAGAAGTGTCTCCAGCAAGGCTGGAAGGGGCTGTGAACCCTTCAAACCAGGTGTGTGAAAAGCAAACTGATTACCAGGAGCTGAAATTCTCACTCTGGCAGTCTATAACCTTCACTGAGAGGTGGTGGCGGGGGTTTTTTTTAAGGAATTTTAAAATTCTAAAAGCTGAAAACCTTGGATGTCTTGCATCTTTTTATAAGGAATAGAACAAATCAGCTTGTCCAGAAGTCAAAGTTCATGAAACACACATACTCATCATATTTTGAGCACCCAAGAAAACATTATTTATCATTTCATATTTTTTTTAAATCTATAGTCTCCAGATACAGCAAAACAGAAACCAAAAATAGCAACTTTCACAACGTTCCCTGATTCTGCAACAAATTCCATCAACCGTTCTAAGTTCTGATCCCCAGGTCAAGTGAGACTGACAATAAATCTTAGGAAGGATTTGATATCGTTAAGCTGCAAAACCCAAAAATTCATTACAAAAGATTTATCCAAACGTATAAAGAATGAACCCAAAACGTTTCAGTCAGTGTGGGGAAGGACAAAAGGGTGGAATGGCAGACAGGGGAGGAAAGGTAGATCTCAATTGACCAAAGCCACTTGCAAAGCACATATTTCTCTGATCTCAAAACAACATTTAGGTAGGAATTTGCCCAAAAATGCAGTTACCACAGATATGGGGTTTTGTTTGTGAAGGAATGTACCATAGCAGGCACTTACAGTTGCAGAGCTCCATCTGCTTCCCCATACAGGGCTGCTCCTTGAGCCCTGCTCAGCTCCAGGGCAGGATTTGGTGCCATCATCTGCTCCTTCCTCTGTTCTCATCAGCTGCCTGGAGAGAGGGTCAAGGAGAAGAAAAAACACGGATGTGTCACATTGCTACACCTTCATTTGATATTCCCTGTAACTTTTTATTTCTGGTTCAGGTGGGGAAACAGTCCAGTTCTTTAATCCAATATTCTCAGATCATTCTTTTAGCAATTGAACAAAGCCATGACAGTTTTGCTCTCAGTTTGCCAATCACATGAGCAGGTTTATTCCTACCTATTTTATTTTTTTTTAATTTTGTTTTATCCCATACAAGTAATTTTTTTCTACAAGGCTTCCCTTCCTTTTAAATGAAAGGCTTCTTCTGAACATTTGACAAATGGAAGAATCCACCTTATAACACCAGCTATGCCAAGAATGCACCTGCTCTCTGTGAAAATACTTTGGCTGGCTTGAATGAGGTTAAATGTTAACAATTTCATTTGTCTATAAGTTTTGGGGGTGGGTTGGCATAAAAACAAAAAGCAAACAAACAAGAAACCCAGGTCATCACAAATTTTACTTTTTTTTAAATTAAATGTGGCTGATGTATGAAAAGTTTTTTTTTCATTTTTTTCTTTTATCTTTCAAATCCTGCAAATGAATTCAAGGTGTCTAAACCAGTTTAGTTAAGAGCCTCCATGCACAGAATTACAGCAGAGTCAGAAAAGCCCCTGGACTCAAGGCTACAGGGGACCACAGATGAATTTGAACCAACCACAATCACACCATTAGCATGAGGTGCCAGAAGTGCCAAAACAAGACAAAAACACTGACAGTCCATGTGTTTAAAAGCTTGGGTTTTGCTGTTGCTCAAAATCCTTCCCTCCCCATATACCTGTACATAATAATAATCATAATCACTATCATCATAAAAAAATAAGCCCTCAGGATCAAATAGTCAGTGGTATCTTAAGAGAAAAGAAGACGACAGGCCTAGGAAACCAAATCCTTGTAATAAATAATATATGATGAGTTAAGGAGACGAAGTGACAAAGTGGTGCACCTCTAATCTCTCCCTTGCAAGAGAAGGAAGAGCTGAATCACTCGCACAACATTTTTCTTTGAGCATGGTCAGGGGTTGCTCCTCCACTCCAGTTTCTCATGAATATCATGCTCTACTCATTTACCAGCCTAAGCTACACGTCAGCAGCAGAGACAGTTTTCACCTGCATTTTTACAGCATAAGAATAATTTTTTGGAACATTCTCTTATTGAGATATAATTATTTCAGGGCAGGTTTGAATCGGAGATGAGAGAGTCAAGCCACTGAAGTCCTGCTGGACACCAAGGGCCACCTCACTCAGGATTCCCAGTTATCCTTTATTCCAAACTTGAAATGACACCTCCACCTAAACAACAATTTTAAATAACAAACTATATCAGACAAAAAAAAATCCCACAGTGTGGCCAAGATGCCAGGCACATAAAGAAAATTAACTGGCCCATATTTCTGAGCAATAAAATCAATGTCACCTTTTTATACCTTCAGCCCCCTTGTCTAATGTCCCTCAGCAGATTCCTGCCAGTGGTGTGCAGCCATTCCAGGCATAGGAGGGGTAAAAAGCCTGTGAGCAAGGACTTCCCACCTTCCACCAGTCCCATCCTCCTCTTCTGAACACATCCCTTCAGTTTTTCCTCTCTCAGCTTTGCCACTTGGGAAAAAAGCATCATTAAAACATTCAGGACCTAAAAGCACAGGAGTGCACCAGCTTTTCTAAAAAATATACACCTTCCAGGTAATAATTGTTGGGGGAGGGAATGATTTTTGATGTGGCACATCACATAAAAATTTGTTTCATTACTCCAAGAAAGAATTTCAATGTTAAAGACAAGGGAAAAAAGAAATAAAGGAAGACAAAAATGGTGTTTAGTCAGTGATAAAGCAGTAGATTTCAAATTCCAAATTAATTACTTTTTACTTTATTTTGACTTTATTATTGACTTATTTTATTGTTGCAGAGATTTTTCAACTATGCAACAATCCCCAGAAGCAACTGTGCCCACAATTATGTCTAAATGGAGCTGTTACTGGTCAGCAGCTCAGAGGTCCACACTGACACAGCTAAGACTCATAATCCAAGTCAAACACACACAAGTAGGAGCACTAAGAAAGTGTAAGAAGAGTATTAAAGGATTAAGAAAATTCTAGAAAAAAGCCATGTCAGTGGCAAATAGAAGTAATTGGTTTTCCAAGTTTGACTCTTCTTCACTGGTGTTAGGGACAACCCCAAAGAGAACTGAGAAATGAGGATATATTTTGCAAAACATTCGCTCACGGCCCAGTACTTTGGCATTAAAATCAACTCACCTCCCAAATCCTTTTCTCCTGCACCACATCCCACACTCATGTTTACCTTTTCTCATTGCTGCTACATATTTTTTCCCTGCTGAAGTCTTTTATTTTCTCACCACAATGAGAGTGGGTGCCAAAACTGTGGCTGGTTTAGCCTTCCCAGTGCAGAGCAGTGGGAAAAGAAACCATCAGTGCAGTGACTGACAGCTGTTGCTGCTGGCAAAGGCAGGAATTGCAGTTGGATTTTAAAATGATTAAAAAAAAAAAAGGAAAAAAATAAGGCAGGAGAGGAAAAGGGGGGAAGACACCATTTTTTCAGCCCAGCTATTTGAGAGATAATTGCTGTAATTTTGTCTCTCCTCAATCTTTTCACTAGGCAAGCTTACCAAGGAAGGCAGATTTCTAGTTTTCAGAAGTGCTATAATTCACACTTTTCTAGAAGTTGTTTGATTAGTTTGAAATTTACACTTGACCATTACAAAATTCTAGGACAAGAAGAAAAAAAAAAAAAAAGAAAAGTCAAAGAAAGAGAAACAGAAAGACAGACCACAAAAAAGCAAAAAAAACCCAAAGAAAAGAATCCAAACCTTATCCCCACTGCTGGAGAAAAGAAAAAAAATATTTTCACTTTGTCTGGCACAGTGTTTTCATGTTTTTTAAATTGCTCTGTATTTTCACAGCTTCAGATATTTCTGAAATATGGAATTTGCATTTTCTAAGTGGGGAACGCTGCCAAAATTGTTAATCCCAGGCAGATGTAAAGTTGCACCACTATATTGTGATGTGGCTCCTTAAAAACAACCTAAAAGCATAAAAAAACCCATAAAAAACCCACAACAAAACAACCAGCCAACAACCACCACAAATATCCACTAACCCATATGGTCAATAATTGCTGTTTAATAGTCCTCCTATTACAAACCTAAAAAGCAGCAGCCAGAATTACCAGTAGAGTATTAATAAACAGGAATGAGTTAATAGTGCATAAAGACCTTCTAGTGGAACAGTGGGGGAGTTGAATATTCTTTTCTTAAGTCAGCTGTAAGTAATTACTACATGGTGTGCTTCTGACTATTACCATAACAGAGCAATTGGACGTGAAGAATGGATAATAGTATGGACATGGAGGTATTTTTAGAATATCAGCAGTGAGGCAGGTAAATGCCCTACCCAGGCACAAACCTTTAAATAAGTTGAAATAACTTTTCTTAATGACACCTAGCCTGGGCAGATTCCTGAAAAGATCAATCTAATAAATTATTAAAGTAACTTTATAAAGACATGGCTGTGATATGTAAATAAGGGAAACAGAAAAAAAATTAAAAAAAATTCCCAGCCATTCAGCAGGCAGGCAGCACTGCAGTAAGTGCATAATCACAGGTTTCTGTGTTTCCTTTAGAGCAGTGCCTTCCTCTGTCTGAACAGGGACCGTGCTCTGTTCGCCTACATTGGCTGCTCTGGTGAAAACTCCAACATTCCATCAGGAAGGGGAACTGTGAGTGCAGGAGTTGTGGAGTTTGGACAGCTGAGGCCATCCTCAGTGATTTAACAATGCATCTCATTTGTTTTAAGATACTGTGGGAGCGTTCAGGGAGACTCTGCTCTGCATTCCTGGGACCGTCCAGCAGCCACCAGCAAGTGCAGGAGGAGATGTCCATCTACACAACAGAGGTGCTGCCATATAAAACCAGTTCGAGCCTTAATTCAGAGAATAGTAATTCTACAAATGCACTGAAACATGATTTAAAGAGTACTTTGAATTTTTCAGGCTACAGGTCTTTCTCCTGCTGTGTTGCTACACAGGGCAGATGTTGATTTTTCAATTTGCAGGTTTGTTAAGCATCATGGAATGTTTTGGTTCTCAATCAAGAATATTCTTCCCAAGTGGTTGCAAAGTCCTATGCCTGAAAATAAATGCATGTCCTTTTTGTTTCTTAGCAGCACGTGTTCTGCATTCAATAGAAGCAGAAAAATAAAACTGATAACGTGATGCTATTTATTGGACCAATATATGCATTTTTAGACTTCGGCTCTCAGAATGCAATGTATTTGCAGGTTATTGTCTACAAACAGTCTATATAAGGCAAGAGGCAGTTTCATTTACAGGCTGTCATCCCAACAGCTCTACTCAGAATTCTGCACTGTGATGTCCTTGGTGTTGTGTCCATCCACCTAGGTGCCCCTATCATGGTCAGCTCCCCATCACGTTATCCAAGCAACAGCCCCTGCACTGGTAACACTAATGGTGAAGAGTCTGTGCACCCACAAGGAATTTTAGGAAGAGGGAATGTTTCTCATTTTCATGCACACCAACAGATGGGGTAAAATAATTTTGTCTCCCCTAAAGACAGCAGAGATTGAGCTGCTGAGTTCCCCCCAGTATTTTCTATGTTCAACAGCAGGTTCTGACTAATCTGCAGCAATGTCCCTGGTATCAGTCCTGGATTTCTGCGTAGCAATCAGAGCCACAGAAATCACATTGTGCCACATCCACCTCTGCATAAAGTTGCTGACTTGAGGGCATTTCATCAAGACGGGTTTGGCCCTTTGCAGTCTTCTGCCCCATTAAATCTGAAGATTATGTGTTGTTCTTAGTCACTCCACTGTTATCATAATGGAGAGCTGATGTTATAATGCGGGTCAAACAAACAGCTAATTGTTCTTGGGCATGGCTTGAGCAAAACCAGAATGGAGAGGCTGGAGACATTAATAACAGTACTTGGTGCAATTATAATAGATAGCTTCTATCAGAGGATTTAAAATCACTTTGTGAGCCCTGCTAAGCACATTGCACATTGCTAAGTGTTTTTGATACTCCCATTTGAAAGTGAGACCATCATCTTAGAGACAAGGCTCATACATTTAGATACTGGACCAGGGAGAATGTAAACAATCAAGAACATACAGGACAGAAGGCAAGCCTTGGAGAGTCAACTCAGAATCAAAGTTTGTGAGTGTGCTCATAAACCAGCGATCTAAATAAAAAGAAAACAAACAGGCAATTCTGAAAGAATAAAAAATCCACACATATGGACTAAAGTTTGGGGGGTTGGGTTTTGTTGGGGTTTGGTGTTTTCTTTCCCCAAAATTAAAACAACTACATTGGCACAGAGAAACTCATGTGAGTGATTGGAGCTCTCCAGTCAAGACCAAGACTCAGCACATTGCAGGAGCAAACTTCCCAAGAGTAAGGAGCTTCAAGCAAAGGACTGACATCTCACAAGCCCAGAAAGATTTTTGGTTATTTCTGGTACTGCAGACACACTCACAATTACACACACATTTATTAGAATATTAAACAACACTACCTCAGGCTATACCCTGTATGAAAAAATTCTATGGAGAGGTAGAGACTGACAGCCTGAAACAGGCAAAGCAGAGAGAGGGTGAGAAGAGAAAAGACTGAAGTCACAAAAATACAGCCAGAGTCAAGGTTACCCAAACTGACTCAGAAACTGATTAGGGGCAGAATAAGTTTGCAGCACTGGAGCTGACACGGGAAGGAAAGCAACAGGGGAGTACAAGGCAAAATATGAAAAATAAGGTGACTTAACACTGCTGAAAGAGTTTCACCACACAAGAAAACAACATCAAAACCGATCTAAGAAACTGCCAGCCAGGAGTGAAGGCACAGAGTGCACGAGAGCAGGGTAGTTGCAAAGACAAACACTTTTCTCTTTCGGTGGACAGCGCTGCAAAAATATTATTGCCCAGGCTCCCTGAAACTTTTCATTCCCCAGCCACATTGTTCAGAGGTCTTTACAGAAAGACCAGGAGGGGTGTAGTCAGCAAAAAGAAGACAACAGAGGCATTAACACTTGTCTAGGACATTTGAGGTATTTATGGAGAATAGAATTCAATTGTCTAAATTATCAGCCCTAGGGAAATTGTTTTGGAGTTCTCATTCAAGCTGTTATACAGGATGTGTTTTGTCCTTCAGAACAACCTGAAGCCTGTCCTGCCATGTGAATTCTTTGAAAATAAGACAATGGATTATTTTAAAATTATTTTTCAGGAAAACTGGGTATGTTTTAAAGTTTTCCAGTGAGGTACTCTGAACTTACATATTCCAGTTTAAAACAAAGTGATATAACTGAATCAGTAGTTATATGCAAAAATATTTGGGTTCACAAAACACAGTCCTATTATACATTTCCATAACTTCCAGAAAAATCCACAAGTCATCTGACACAAGCTTGGATATCTCTTGAGAAAGTACTGAGCATATTCCAACCTCTCTCAGTGATGAGCTCAGTGCTAAGGTGTTTAATGTCCATGATTATGCATCATTTGCTCAAAATGGCCTATTTTTGCTTTCATGCTCTTGAATGAGATAGTAAAATGGAACACTTTTTCAGAAAATCAGAACTGAATCACTCATGCATGGCTGCAATCATTATTTGTATTTCACTGGCATCTCAAGATCTCAGGCAAAAGTGGGACACTCGTCTTGGAACATGGATTAAGAGACATCACCTTCCCCAAAGACCTTTTACTTAGATAAGATACATGCATGGGAGGAACTCCAGGGCATCCCTACCTGATATCATAGAGAGAGATCAGTTTATCTGAGCCTTTTTAAAGTATGCAACAAAACCTTGCAAAAGGTGATGAGGGAAGACCTCCCAAGACTGAAAGAGTTTTTAACTGTTAACTGGATAACTGGAGGATGGACAAACAGCAAGGGCCTTCATACACTGCAACAGCTCCCAGCTGTCAGCTGGGGACACCCAAACCAAAATAACTTTTAAAAGGCATTGCTCTCCCACTTCAAATAAATTTTCCACATTTTTACTACTGCTCTTTTCTGGCCAGGATTTCAGCACACACAAGTGCTGCTCATCTCTCACGCTGCACTGTAGTGTGTGTGCTGTGACTCGAGTCCAGCTCCTGATTTCAGGCAGGAGCTGGTACCCATCACTCATTAACTGAGCAAAGCTGACACCAGCCTGCTTCACTGGAAGACAACAGCTGGGCCTTGTTTGACTCCCCTGTACTGACAGGATGACCTGCAAATATTCCCACCTTTTCCTTCCCCTCTTTTTCTGGTTTTCCTTCAGCTGCTGCAAACACGCACTGCATTTTCCTGTTCTGATGTGCTATCACTTCTTACTCTCCAAGCACACTTTTTTCCTTCTCCCACCTAATTCATCCTCCATAATTCTGTATTCCCTTAAATTCCTTTCTTCTTTGCCAGGTTTCTTAGTTACCCTAACAGGCCACCCACTTGCAGGTACCATCATTCATCCACCTGATCATCTTTCTCTGGGTATGGCAGAATTAGATAGGGAATTTTCATTTTCTCCTAACTCTCCACCATTTTTGTTAGGCTATCCCCAGGCTTCTTGAAATAAGGGGGAAAATAGTGCTCCCCTGCCCCATCCTCACATAGGGTGTTAAAGTAGCTCAAAATTCATGGGAACTGAGCATGCAAAATCAACCCTGAAGGCCAGAACTGACCATACTCTGAATGAGGAGACTTCTTAGAAGAAAATTAAGATTTAATCCACTTAAACCACACCAGTCAATTGATAGTCTGTGTGCCACTGCATTCACTTATCCAATGGCAACAAAAATAATGCAGCAATTACACTCATAAATGAAATACTATATACAAAGGATTAGCTCAAGCTTTCTGAGCAGAATTGGACACTCTAATAACCACACAGCCTGTCTAAAAAGACTAAATAAAGAGAAAGTCTCCCCGACATGCACTACTTATTGACATTTATATAGTGCCAATACATAAGCAAATATTTTAACCTTTATCTGCATTTCAGTATTTGTTTTAGTTTCTAATAATCACTTTAAGTAGTTCCTAAATTAAATGCTGCTACACTATTCCTCAAAAGAGCAAAACCAAAACAAAATATAGGAGCATTTTTTAAAAGATGTAACAATCAGCAAAAGCAATGCATAAAGCCATTATTTTTCACTGGGCTTTGTTGTGACAGTTACCATGGCCAACCCATTAACATATTTGCTGTACAAGTATGGTCATTCCATGGCCTTAATTAACTTTCAAGTGGAGAGTGCTGTGGCTTTACCACTTATTAAATATCCACTACAATAAGTTACAGTTTTACCCTTCCAACCTCACTTAGCCAAGACACCCAGAAGAACCAGCTTTCCATCTGACTGTAATTTTGTAATTGCTTTTTACTGAAATTATGTTGAAACTGGACCCCCTATGTAAATGTATTTTGCCTGGTTCATCTAAAATTGGCCACCTCTAATCAGATCTGGTTGATATTTGATTGAATAAGTGGAAAATTAAGTTTCTCTCTGATAATGCTGTGCTTTTGCCTCCCTTTCATCATGTATAATGTAGGCATTTTGGGGCTGGAATCTGAAAGCATGCCCCCTAGAGAACAGCAGCCAGGCTTGGGAATGCTGCTGGGAAAGTCGAGCTCCTCCGAGTGCAACACACAAACAGCGTGGTTACACTGAGCACAGCTAATTCCAGCTTTATTTGGGAAGAAAGCACCGTGATTGGAGATTGAATCGAGGCAGAATTAGGGTTTGTGATTAGCTGGGCTGAGCTGCTGAGGTGTATTTATAATGATATCATTATTTCCACACGTGAGCATCAGAATGCCCTGTGTGTTTAAACTTGTACACTGCCGGCTAAAAGCAACCAGATCCACCTCCACCAGGCGCTCCACAGGGTGGGAAACACGCCTCGAGTTCGGGGGGAAAATAATTCCACAAAGGGAACACGTGAAAAGGCCACAGGAGTGCACCGCTGAAAAATACATAAAAATGCAAATTTCCCTAAACTTCATCTTTGGATGGACTGAAGCATAAGTGAGAACTTCAACAAAGCTATAGAAAAAGATGACAGGTCTGAGTTTCAGAAATTTAAGACAGCAGTAGGATTAGACACTTTGGGTTGTCTTCGCATACATTTCTTATGGGAGTTAATTCCATTTGACATGCAAGACCAAAGCAAGATTACAGAGGCATAGCCCCATGGCGAGGTGTATGCTGTAGCTAAAAGCTGGGATTTGAATAATTGTGCAGGCTTACTCCAAGAATCAGGCGAGAACAGAATGAATGGATTATTACAAGGAACTTTGTACATTTTTAACTGCTGGACTTAATAAAATACCCTGTGTGTAAGACTGGTATTACGGTCCTTTGCACTCACTCTAGTTGAAGTTTGTGGTAGGATCTATCAAATAGGAGGAAACACAGAAGCTGTTAAAGAATGTGCGATGAAGAACTGGGCAGGGCCATGCCCCACGCCATCTTCTGAGGGAAGCAAATTCGGAGAGCTTTAGTTCAAAATATTCAGGCCCTAAAAAGTTAAAGGGAATTCATTTCCTGTATAAAAAAAGGTTGAAGGAACACAAGAGACTGGATCGAAAAAATGAAGGGAAAAAAAAAAAGGAGGAAAAAAAGGCAAGTTTTTATTTCACTGTTTCAGCTTGTTAGCCAGATCATTTATTATGGAGAAAGATTACTAATCCACACATCATTTTTTTTTAAATTGACCTCTTCCCTTTGTGTCTGTGGAAGCACTTGTCTGTAAAAGGAGGTAATAGCTGACTGCTCCTTAGAGTCAGTGATGCTTAATTAACTGTCCAGTGAGAATTATTGAAATACTTATATAATTCTTATTTAGCACTCATTAAAGTGAGGGATACAAATGCTGGACAATGAGAGGTTCAGGAAGGCTTTGAAAAGAGGGAGTTAGTACTCTAATAGCAAAGAATTATGAAAGCCTGCCCATTAACAGTAATAGAGCAGACCTTTCATTTTAAAAGTCACTGATTCAGATCTGGACTTATTTGATATTTTTTTAAAAGCTCCTTCATCCAACCCCCAGCAATAGACGATCTCCTGCCACTGCTACCCAGACTGTGCAGCAGGTGAGCCAAGCTGGGAACTGGAGCTCCTCTCCCTCCCTGTGCCACTGCTGTGGCTGCTCAGCCCACATTCCCTTGGCTGGTTTGGTGCAGCTCCTGCCCACCCCAGCTGCCCACAGCCCCTCAAAATTCACCAGCTGCTGAGAGGCCCCAAACAGGTACAACAGAACCAGTGCAATGATTTGTACCACATCAGTATTTTTCTTGCATAAAACACATCCATGACTATCACCACATAAAAACAGCATCTCAGGTGATTCCCATTGTGCCCTAAAAATAATCTCCATTTCATTTCAATGGGTGCTTTGGAAGCATGTGATCAATATCCTGAATAATTTGGCAGCTTCTAAAATGGAGATGAAGAGGCTGCTGGGTACCGAACAATGGCAAGATTCAACCCCACCTACAACTTACTCTGTAACAGGCTACAGTACAGAAAATGAACTAAATTCATCAGTGCCCTCTGTGAGACAGAATATGCATGGGCGTCTGATATGCCCAATCAAATCTCCTTAGAAATAGATGGCTAATAAGAATTAATTGGCCCAACTTCAGAGGGCTTCTTGTTGCCCCACTGGGTTTACAGAGGTCCCATGGATCAACAGCTTGTCCTCAGAAAATTCACCAACAATAAAGAGCAAGTTCACCATGACTGCGTGGAGGCTTTGCAGGTTCATTTCCCCACAGAAGGTGTGCTGCATTCCTCTCTCCAATATGGATATTGTCAAAAGTTCTTGAATCTACAGGAATTCACTTAGAAATGAAGCTCAGATATTCTTTCTATTCATATAATGATTGATGAAACACGAGGGAAAATAAATTGAATTATGTTAAATCTCCCAGGGAAACATAATTAAGCTGTAAAGCATTCCCTTGAAATCCTCGTAGCACTCGGGCTGTGTCTCCTACTACATGATCAATAATAATATTAAAGGCAATTATTTTGAAGGACTGGCATGAACTTTCAGCTTTTACTATGTTTTATAGTATTAAAAGCTAAGGATTTGCTTGGCTCCAATATCTGTGAAATCCTTCTATAATTCCAGCACAAGGCTTCTAATGCATCATGGCTGGGACTTTTTCCTTCTTTCTAGGTACCTAATACAGTTCTTAATTCTAAAATCTGTATGTCTGCATATAGTTCAGTATATACATTACAGAAACCACACTGAACATAGCAAACATTACACCCTCACCCTAAATCCAGAAGCTGGCCAATTGCATGGATTATGCTGGCTTCAATCCCACATTAACTGGAATTCTAAGGATTAAATATCTGTACATGTCAATTTGATTAAATGACCACCAACATGTGCCTCCATCACCAAATTAAAACATGGCAAACACTTCCAGTTTGCCAAGCAGAAGATGAAGCAAGAATCCTGGGAGAAAAATCATGGCAGATTACTGTGGTGGGTTGAGGACCCACTATAATCACTTACTCTTATCTAAAAAAAAGCTGGGGATCAGGAAATAGTAGGAAGAAAAAAAAAAATTATACTAGAAGGAAATAGTACCAGCAATTTTCCAAGGGAATTTTGTCATAGATAGAATTTGTGGACAAAAAGGCTTGGGGAAAAAACTTGGTTGGTGAACCACAACTTTTATTGTTGCAATAAAATTAAGTAGACGATGACTGTGTGCTATTAATACCTACAGATAAATATAAATAATTAGTGTGTCATACACATGTATTTTTAGTATATATATATATGAATACATATGAAAGGCTATAAATAAATCCTGGTTTTAACATCTTGACCAAAAACATTAATTCAAATGCAATTGTGAAAATGACATAAAAAGCAAGACAGCTCTGAGCAGCTCTAAAATTCAGTCCCAGGCACCATCCCTAAAGAGTGACCAAGACTTTCATCAAATGTCATAAGCTCTGAGCTGTGGATGTTTTCAAAGAGAACTCTCACTGGGCAAACAGCTTCCAGTCCCAGGAACACTTGTCAAGCTCACAGGTGTGGAAGGGAGATGGACTTCTCAAATGAATTTGAAAGTATATATTACAAAGAACACAAAAGGCTTCCTCAGAAAGCAGACATTGAATTTGGAACACTAAATTATGAAAGCACCAAATAGAGCAACAATAATTAGAATACCCTGGTATTCTGGAAACTGCAACAATAGCTGTAAGTACCAGGATCCAAGATGTAAATAAGTCAGGTATTTGCTTGTTCTTTTAATAACAGAGGCATTGAGAAGGTAAATTTCAGACCCTGCAGAAGAAGCCACATAATTTCTCCACAGAAAGATTCATAAATGAGTTTTATCCTAAGAAAGATCAGAGTAAAATATATGAAGCAAGATGACATAATGGGCTGTAGTTTAAATGCAGCCCCCAATGGCCTCCTGTTCTGCAAACCAGGCTGTGGGTAATTGAATGTAAGACGAAGCAAAAATACAGAAAAGGCCAAGCTGGAGAATAAAAATGCAGTGTGTGTAACAGCACTGAGAGGAGTACAGCTCTGTAGAACTGATTAATAAGAAGAGCAGTGAACAGTACAGAGTGGATTTGCAAAGATTAGAATGTTGCAGGATTTGTCCAAAAGATTGTATAAAGTTCTTATTGGTTTTGAATTTAAATAGGGTAAAATTTATCTAACACTATTAATGCTTCCCTTTGACCTTTAAATATCTCTTGCCTCCACCCCCAAAAAAATGCCACTTTAAAGCACAGTGTGTTTACCCTGCACTGTTTCATACCTCCTGAACACACGTGTCCATGTGCACACGTGTGCAAGGTCTCTTCTATTCCTCTGCACTATCACAGTCATTCTGGACAAGCTGATTGACACTGGCAGCCAAAATCATGAGGACACACGTTCTGATAAACCTTTCGATTCATCTTCCTGCATTAACAAGGGCAGAAATTCCAAATAGGAGATAGCAAGGCAGGAACTTTTTGTTTCAAAGCTCTCACAAACACCCCAGTGGGTCGGGCATTCTAGCACATGGCAGCTCCACCTTGAAGAAGTTTAAGTCAGCAGTAAGACATTTTTATAAAAATAGGAAACATAAAAATGGATTGGGCAGTAAAACTGAGAATAATATTCAAAAAACCAGAAAACTACAGGCAGCAACAGGACACTCAGTGAAGATGGCAGCATCAGAAAAATATAACATTCATGACAAGTTAATGACAGAGATTGTCATTACAGATAGAATTAAACATTTAATGGATAGATTGCAGGAAAGGCACAAGAATGCAGATTTAATTCCCTGGTTATAGTGCTGCTTTCAAGATGTCTGAGGCAAGACTACCACAGATCAGCTACTGTGTTTTGGAGAACATATAGCTCTTCATCACAGGAGATAAGGAGTTGTACTCAGTCTGGAAACACTCACAGGAGCTACATCAGGGGAAAATAGGTGGGGTTTATTTTCATCAAGGTGAAATATTTTCCATGGACTTAAAACCAGGAGAGAAAGCCACAAGGACAAAGAGCGTTCCTAAAGCCAAAGCATATCAGGACTAGCTAAGAGAAGACATAACACATTAAAACTATCCAAGCCCTTTCAAAATATAAACACATTACCAACAACAGAAAAGCTGTTTTTCAGTCCCCAACCTCCTGCCAGTGTGGACGGGTGAGACAGGATTTTTAAGATGCACCCACAGAAAACTGGGTTTTCTCATTTAACTTTCCCTGTCTAAAAGAGGGAAATGACACACCCCTCTCCCTATGGAGCCTGTGGAGGGGGACAGGCAGACAACAAAGGTTACCAGCCTGAGGAGTGACTGCGCAGAGCTATGAGGATTAGTTTAGAACATGGTATTTGGGAGGAGAATTTCCCATTACACACATCCAGAAAGTTGAAGAGCTGACTTAAGAGAGCCTCCCCTTCAGCCAGCCTTAGCTGGTGCTCCTCTGGGCACTTTGGATACCTCTGTGAATTCCCCTCTAGAGTTTGAGTAAATTTCAGGCTTTAAAAAAATATACATAATCTGTTTAACAGATAAATGATTAAAGAAGACAATAGTAATTTTAAATGTAGGTTTTCCTGCCTCCACACATGCTCACCAATGGCTTTTCCTATATATGAAGCTGACTGAAGGGAGGGGTGGGATTGAATAACAAATCGGTGTGATACAATCACATCACTCACAATCACATAATGGACTATATCCCAATTTTCAAAAGGCATAAAGTATCCTCATTAATACGATAAGTGCAGCAGTCAAATCAGTACTATGATTTTATCAGGGTTTTTGACTGTACATGAATTAGAATATAAAATGCATACAGAATTTTTAATGGGAAGGCTTTAACATTCTATGAATGTATTTCTTACTGTCATTTACATCACATTAAAGTGAAATTCCACATAAAAGCAGAAAGAGAATACTCTATGTCCTAAATTACAGTTTTTCATAGTTGTCATGTCCACATACTGGGAATCTTATTCACAAGCTGTAATAATATCTTAAACCTGAAAAGGGTGCGGTGTTGCTCTGTTTGTTTGGTATGGCTGGCAAGTGGAGTTGTCACACAACAAGGTCACATGGTCAGGATGGAGCCTACAGAGATTTTTTGGGGGGATGCAATTGTTTTCACTGACTGTGCTACAAGAGGTTACTAAACCCTCTAGTTCTCATTCTCAGCAGGGCACCAAAACTGTTACCATGTTTAGAGAGATGTTGTTACCATCTTCTTTTAGCTCTTTTCCTTTTTCACCTGTTTTTCAGAACATTAGTTTAAAATAAAGTTTGCCAACAATTATTTTTTTTAAAACCCTAAGGGATGCATTTTGTCTTCTCTCTAAGTATGCACTATTTCTGTATGCATTAAATTTTACCATGAAAACTAGCAATATCAGTTTTTACAATCTGTTTTCTCAGATCCAGTGGTTTCATGCTGCCTCAGATTTGATTAATCTCAAAGAAAAAGAGGCTGTAAGCTCAGATTTGTTTTATACTCAAACCACCCGGCAGAGACCAAGCCATGTTTCTGACCAATATATTCTGGCTGGTCTGAATTCTCCTCCCCTCGTTAGTTCCTTCTACAGGAACAGCAGCCCCTGGGTGCTTCCCTGGGTGCTGAACACACAGGAACCCCAGAAACTTTTAGGGGAGCATTGATATTCAAACCTGGACTGCTTGCCTTGATTAAAACAGGTGTTTAGGTGTTTATCTAATTTTTGTAATGTTCTGAGGTTGACAAAGGCATCACCAATGTGGGATAAACTGCACAAT
The DNA here is from genome assembly GCA_024734555.1 of Trochalopteron elliotii. NCBI lineage: Eukaryota > Metazoa > Chordata > Aves > Passeriformes > Leiothrichidae > Trochalopteron > Trochalopteron elliotii. The sequence continues at coordinate 2,728,444 of JANPWX010000088.1, forward strand.
TCTAGGGTGTAACCAAAAAAAATAAAGCTGGACTTTAAATGGTGGAAAATCATAAGATCATCTTTTCTGTTCTCTTCTCATTTTTCAAATACTGAATCTTAAATTCTGCTTCTGCTGCCTCCCCTCTCCAGCCCCAAAATGCACTGGCATCTGCAAGCACTTTTTTCAGCATATTAGGATACAAATATTTGGGGGAGGAAAGATATGTGACATTAAGCACCTGGGGAAAAAGCCCAGGAAACATTACTGGATTCATGATAGAAGCAGCCACAGCTTCAGCTGCATCTCCTGCCTGTGAATTTACAGGTACTTTCAGGCCAGGGAGCAGCAAATATCAGCACTGCTATATTCAGGTTCTAGGAACCATTTATCCATGCCAGGGCAGGAATGTTGCTTCTTGAAAGAACCACACAGGCTGTTGCATATGATCAGTGCTGGTTTTAGTACTGCATAAATCACTACAAGACTGGAGCCTGTTATTTAGTCAATGCAAAATAAATTTGTAGGAAGCGATACCTCCTGCAAGTGCCTTTTTGCAGAACAAACACTCTGCAGAGAAGATGGGGAAGTGAGAGTGGTTCAGGCACTCTGCCTGAATGTGCCAGGAGCAGGTGAGGAAGGAAGAAACTCCTTCCCTCCTTTTGTCTCTGTACACGCAACCACACGTCCCCAAGTCACAGCAAGGCTGTATTTTAAATAATCATAATTTCAGCTGCCTTCTACACTCTGTGATATTGAGCAGTTTTCACCAGGAAGCCAAAGTACTCCTAGCAGGAATGTCCCACTATTGTAAACAAGGACTTGGAAAATTCTACCACTGGCTAAAGAGCTGCAGAGGAAAAACAAATCTCACCCATCACAGGTTTCTTAATATCTGAATCCCTGTGTGAAGGTCTCTGCAAGTCAAGATGTTACTCTGCTCTTTCAAGTCTTTCTCCTCCTTGCCAAAATCCATGTCGAAACCTCATTTCTATTACCTCACTTGCAGCTTGGTTTTGCTGTTTTTTTTTTTTTTTTTTTTTTTTTACCTCTACTTTCTATCCTTCCTAATTCCAGACATTGTAGAATGAGAAAATATTGAGAGTAACTTGGGGCAAATATTTTCAAAATTAATTTGTCTGGTGTTTTCTGTCAGTCCTGTAACTCCTTAATGTTAGCTCCAGGCTACCAGCCCTGATCAGGGCGTGGCATTACTGAGCATATCACAGACAACACTTTACCCAGTCAGCTTTCACCTTGCTACAGCCAGAAATTAAGAATATTCTGATTCTTGAGCTAAGAGAAATCCATGCAAAACCCAGTGTACTTCCACAGCTGATATGGCTATTTAATAACTGAATATTAATCCCACAGGTGTCCCCTTTTCCCAGGGCAGGCGGGAACCCTGCGTTGCTGTGGCGTTAAGTGGTGTGGTATCAGTTTGCAGCATCATCTCTGAGGTGAGATATGAAACACAGGGCTGATCTCTAATCCTATTCATGGAACACAGGTATATTCTAATAAGTGTTAAGGCTGGCAGGCTGCACGGGATTTAATGTTGTCTAAATCAGTTGTGACTCCAAAACCTACTTTGCAGTTTCCCCTGTATGTAGAAATGATCACATCCAGCTCTAAAAATGCTGGGGAATGTTGCAGTTTATGGAGGACACTGCCATGGTGGAAGTGCTGCATTTCTCTCCAGGTGAGTTTAAGCCCCCATGCAGAGCCAAGAGGGACAGGACCATTTTCAAACCTGACCTTCTAAGGTAAGTAGGGAGACAAAACCACTCAAGCCTAGATCTGAAAATTATATTTGTGCCACTAAAAGGGTTATTTTACAGCTTTTTAGTGTGGAAGAAACATAAATATTGAACATTTCATGAGACAAAGGTACAGAAGCAGTATTTTGTAATTTTAAATACAATCTTTTTTGTCTTTCAGCATCTTTCACTTCTTCCTGTGAATGCCTTTGGCTCTAACGAGATATAACAAATGAAATAAACATGAAGAAAGAAAATCACAAACAAATGGGTAAAAATCGTTTTTACACAAAAAAAATATACAGTAAGTTGATGACTTAGTTGGTTTCTATCGGAAATTCAATGGGTGCGTATGAAAAATCTGATCAGCTGTTTGCATGTGAGAGATATGTGAATCTTGCCTTTACTTGACATTTTCTGATTAGGATTTTAGGTATTATTTCTGATGTTTTCTCAGATTGACATCCATGGTCTACTTTGATAATGAATACCCCAAGAGAGCACAGAGACAAGGCTGGGTCTCAGAAGCTTGGAGCATTTCAATCAAAGATGGTTTGTTAATAATAAAGTAAGAAAAAAAGCCATTTGCTTCTTTTGCAGTGACTGCAGCGCTGACCCTCTCTTGGTCCTGCTAGGCCTGTCTGAGCAACAGCAGAGTTCAGTGGTAATTAAAGCAACAGTGTTGTGAAAAAAGTGTGAATTACTTTTACAAGAAGACTTGGATGTTGCTACCGACTGACAAAGCACAGCAGGAGAACTCTGCTGGATATTAAAGAGCCATGGTAGTCACTATATTGTAAGGTGGCTTTGCAGCACAATGCAAAATTGTGACTTTTCACAAGTTTATACCACAGGAACCATTTGAGTTATCGGCTTAAAATTTAGTGTGTTTTATAAGGAATATAGCAGACACCATAAAGGTGTCATGCTTGGTAAAATCTGGTCCTGTTTAAATTATGTAGACCCTAAATTCAATTTTTACCTTTCAATTATGACTTCACTGGGTAATTATTGCAATATTACAGCCTGAAGTGTTGTGCAAAATTACAGAAAGGGCTACGTATTCCGACATCTCTCTGCAAATTAGTGCAGCATCGAACAGCTTGAATTTCTATTTTGACATTTTTAAAACTCAAAAGCACAGCACCCCACATTTTTGGCATTGCACAGAGAATTATACCAGGTATTATACAGCAGCCCTGTACTGTATAAATATCCTTTTAAGACAACATGGTTGTGTGAGGCAGCACAAAGGACCAGTTCTGACAAATGCTTCACTATCTCAATGTTTCTTCTATAGTCACTGGGAAAAAATGCATGTACCAGCAGTTTATTTTCCTGTTAGAATGCAGTGAGAGCAGGGGACAGATCCTGAAGTTAGTTTTGTGCATATTCAGACCCAGTAAAGACAGCATGTAAAATTACAGCCACTGCAATCATTCCCAGAAAATAAAGGTTAGAACTCAGCCTGTTAATCCACAGAATAAAGGGAGGGAATCTTCACTACAATGGGATGGTGTTGTCCCTCAGGGTGTGATAGGATTGGGTTCAACAGTCAGGACAAGGGGCTACAAATTAGCTTCCAGTACCATGTGAGAAATTTATGTAACCAGCAATATAAAATTCTCATGGTAAAATTTACATAAGAGCTTGAAACAGCAAATAAGGATTTTTCTAAATATTCATTGGGTACCTGTTTTGAGCACTCTTGGCCTTACTCTGAGCAGTCCAGCTAATTTGCAATTTACACAAAAATCACAAAGAGGGGATATTTACTAGCCTGAACTTTCCAAGTGAGGCTTGGCACTTTTTGTCCCAGTAGACAAAAGTCCAATGGAATTATGATAATCCGCAGTCCCATAAAGAAACACAGTTCTGTATCTGGTGTTATCCCAGGGGTAGAAGCCTCATTGCCCCACAAAAAAATTCTTCCTTCCCAAATTTTTGAAAGACAGTGTGTGCTTTTCACTGTTCTAAGGAATAAGGCAGAGCCCCAGTGGCCCATAGGGAAAATGTTGCACACACATTCAGCTCTGCAGTCCTGGGACACCCCAAGAGAAACCAAGAAAATGCAGGAAAGAGAGTTGGAGGAAGAGGGACACACACACACAAAAAATAAACATTCTCAAGGAATTTGAGCCTCCTTCTCTGGTGTATGTTCAAATGACACCTAGACAATGAAAAGCAAAAATATTTCTTAATGTTATTCTACCTGATTTTTCTGGATTTTTAGGTAGGCAACATGTACCCTTTGTTCAACCCTGTCCATGTCTCTCAAGTCTTAGGTGGCTCTTAAGACCTCATGCAAGTCCTCTGTACTAATAAAAATAGAAAAAGCTTGGTAGAATTCAGAAATACAATTCAGTTAAAGACAGTAAACCTCCATCTAAAAGCTCAAATGCCCCGTACAGAAAAATAATCAGATCTCCAGCATCAACACTGTAAACACAAAAATACCAAAACAAATGCTCATGAAACTAATCCCTTTAACCACCACTGACTCCTAGGCTGCCCTGTTCCTACCCCTAAATAATCCCATCCTCAAAATGAAGACTTAGAGCAACACTTTTTGACTAATTACAGTTAACAAACCCTTGATGCCTGTAAAAATAATACCAAATATGAAAAACCCCTCACTCCCACTAACATATCATCTTTTCTTTTACTTTTCATTCAAAGCAAGTTTGATTTTTGCAATGGCCCAGCAAAAGATTTGATGATGTGCTTAATAATAAGCATAAAGCTGCCCATTTGCTTAAGTGCTTTGCTGGGTGAAGGTCAGAGTGCGTTGAGCCTTAAAGGATGAAACCTTTTCCCCTCCTGAACACAATTAAACTTGTAGCAAAAATGGATTAAGTTGGAGCACAGCTTAGGACACCAAGCCAGTCAAACTTCTTTCTTTACTGTAATACTGTGAAAGCCACAGAACCTGCATCTGAAAATAACATCAAAAGACACAACTGCTGCCCTTCTACCCTGACAGATGGGCAGTCTCCAAATTACCCACTGGAGGCATCATTCCTCGCTTGTGCTTTTGAGAAGGGTGGATTGTGTAACTAAGGAAGGGGTTGGTGTGGTGGTTTATTCCCAGCCATAGTCGCGTGGATGGGTTAGGGCACCAGCGGCTTAAAATCCTTGTTCTGTCAAAGAAATCTGTGTGTTTACTGATTTTGAGGGAAGTTGCTTGTACTCAATACCTGTCAGAAACAGTCTATGGAGGAAAGGTTCCCTGGATACAGGAATGGCCCATGTAGGAAAGGTTTCTTGCTAGACACTCTGTGTGTAAGCAAGAGCTGCCCACCAGCAGCCACTTGAAAGCCCAGGACACTGCAGAACCCAACCAGGGAGCAAAGGTAGTGAGAAAGACTTGGCTGCTTTTGATCATGTTTTAGATCTTTCCCCCACAAAGTGAGGAAAAATGCAACATAGAAAAACACATGCGACCTGTCAGTCTTCAGCCCTCTTTGTCAAAGGGAAACAATGCCAACACAATTAAGTGACAGCAGCGTGCTAAATACACTGAAATAAAAACAGGCTGTTGCTGCCTCATTCCAGTCACATTCTCCAGCAGTGGGCTTATCACTCTGCAGTACTGCTTGGCTGAGCCGTTATTCTTTGCCTGCTTTTTGATCAATTTTACGCTTAACCTGAGCTTCTCTGATCAATCAGATCTTTAGATATTCATAAACCCAACCTTAGGAGGAGTCAGAAACCTTAATTTAATTACTATACAACAGGCCCATATGAAAGTGGGCATATAAAAGCCAGCATTCATAGTAGTCAACTGCTTTCTTCAGAGAACGGTATTGATGCTGCGTGACCTTTACGGAATAGAGAAGTAGCAGAAATACCTCTGACTGCTGTTTATGTGTAGACACATATGGATCCTGAGATGTTACCAGGCAGTTCATACACCTCTTAAAGAACTTTCTCTACACTTAACAATTCTGATTTCTCTTCAAGTAGGGAACAAACATTCTTTTTTAATATTTTTTTTCCTGTTTCAAAAAGAGTTTATGATAGTGTCCCCTTGTCTCTGAGCACCATAACACTCTTATGCTAAAAACCTCAAGTCCCTATACACAAAGAGCTCTGGCAGAGGTTAATCATGAACTCAAACAATGGCACACTTAGATTCAAAGCACAGCATTGAAACCTGTTTCTATGCAAGCACAAGATGACCCATACAAAAGCAAATTTTTTTCCTAAGAAGCATGCAGAAATGGGCACTCCTAACATTGAAATCAACTCGAAAAGTCAGGCAGAAAAGGCTTTCCACGATAAAATGACTTTACCTTGTAATTCCTTTCAAGGGCAGAGGTGTATAGAACCAATCCTGACAAGTTCTGAATATCTCTTGAGCAGTACTAACTGTCTCATGTTACTTTTAAGTTCAGTGTTGCCTTTCCCAATCCATCAGCATCAGCCCCAGAAGAAGAAGGAGGAGGGGAGGCAGGAAAGATGAAACAACAGAGAATGAGAAAATCAAACCAACGCCTGTTGGGTACAACGCTTATGGACTGAGCAAAGAAGGCTGAGAGCCCACAGCTGTTCCACAGCTTGGATTTCCCTATCACAGGTAGCTCTGAATGACACAGGGACAAATTGCCATGGAGAATATTAAACCTTTTCTTTTCTTCCTCAAAACAGAGAATATCCCACAACACTAAGTGTGATCACGTGACTGATAAAGCAACTTGTTAAAATGACACAGCAGGTTAGGAATATGTGACCACTAGGGTCTTTCCCCCAGCCAAAAACGTGTACAAAAATATGTTCCTAACGCACCATTTTTAAATAGACATGCTGAGAACACAGGGGCTCTGGGTGGCATTCCATGACTGCTGCTGCACCTTTTAATTAGTGTGTAATGAACACACTTATCACCAACACCACATCTTTTATCATGTTAAACTGTTGAGACATTCTGCTCTAACCATCAAAGACACAAAATAGCTGCAGCAAACTGATCCTCAGCAAAGTCAGCCAAGTAAAACCTGTGGCCATTTTGCATGCAATATTCCCCTCTAGTGCAAATATTGATGACTTCTCAGCTTGGGGGACTTACACAAAAAACCCCCAAAGATGAATAGCTAAAAAAGCAAAAATAAATAAAGAGATCTCTTTCGGCTCCAGATAATTCTGGGTTTTTTTCTAAAATTAGCTTTCTCTCAACAGTGACTTCATGAGCTAACAGTAGGTCTCATAGAAAATCTCGATTTCCCAAAGAAAAGATCATACCTTTCTATTATATTACAGATGAAACAGTTCAATTCTCAACATATTCAACTCAAAATATTACACTATAAAAAGTCCATTTTTATTTTTAAAAGTATCTATGGGTTTTTATAAAATAAAGGTACAAGCATTTAAGTAAATTACAGTCTTCCGGTGCTCACAAATTGAAAGATGTGCAAACAGATACGGGTGAGTTTAAAAGAGCACACAACTTATTTTTATCATGTCATGTCACCCTAACAGGATGATTTTAACAATTAGACCCTGATGTAAATTAACAACTATAATAGTTGTGTTTCCAACCTGGTTTTGAAGTGGGATTAAGAGAGAACAGGCCTTATGTATGCAGGACCTCACCCTTCTGCCAGCAAATGACAGAGAGCGTCTGTTCACCAACAAGGGGGCACAGAGACACAAAATGCGAGTTTCTGTCAGAGTGCCTGGGACTGTGAGAGAGCAGCAGAATCCCCAGTGATCCACAATCACAGGAGTTCTATCATTTCCTGCGGAGCCACTGCTGTTGGTCTCAGCACCTCGTTGCCTCATTTGCCTGCTTTGGCCATTTGGTGAGATAAAGAATGAGGCACAAAGGAATGGCAAAATACAGGGGCACCAAGGGAATAAAAATAAACTGAAGTTATGTGAGGTTAAACTAACAAAATTAAATGTATTGTCTACACTGCTGTCCTGCTTTGTGTGCATGAGGAGGTGCAGCCCTAATGCAATACTCTGGTTCTGACAGAATATTCCAGGACACTTCAATGTGCAGAGCTGTGCTTTCCCCCAGAGGAAACACAACCTGTGCATCCTGGCACAGCTCAGAACAAGAGTCCTGAGCAACATCAGTGGGTGAAACCTCTGAGTGCACTGATATGCACATGAGCTACACCCATGCAGACTGAGAATGGAGAAGATGACACACAGGCAAATTAATAATATCCATTAGGATAGCCATCAAATTATAATTCAAGATGAAGACTACTCCTCTACCACTTCAGACAGACAGTTCATTTACTCAAAGAGGTTCTTAGCATGAAAAGAAGAGCAGAGAACAGCAGCTCCCCTCCTTGACGGACATGAGCAAGGATGATTCCATGGCAGAGCAGAGGCTTTACCCCTAGCTCCTGAAATCCTCTGTCTGGGCCAATGGGGCTGCTCAGCCTCCAGGGCAGGGCACATTACGGAGCAAGCAGCACAAGTGCTCAGGGAGAGCTCTGCCTGTAAAGTGGCTCTTTTGTCCTGTCTGCAAGATGAATGCAGTTTGCAGAAACTAAGTTTCTTTAGCCCGGTTTGTACAGGTATGGAGGCTGGCAATATCTGCAACCAGGCTGTGCAAGGTACAGCTCTTGAAGGTACCTCATATACTGGTGTAAGTGGTAAGTAAAAGCAGAAGAAAATGATGACATTTTTCAAGAAACAGCTTTAGGTCCTTGAAAATGATTATTTCGGTTTGCCTGCAACTGTAAAAATGAGTTTCAGATAATAGCTTTTCTTTTATATAGTAAATGATAAATGAGCATTTAAACATTGACTCATCCACCAACGAAGATATAAAGAACATAAAAAGTCACTGTGCTAACAGGGAGTTTGAGAACTAAAGTTACCTGATTTTTCAACCTGGTGATTACACCATAAGGATGTTCATTTGTCTTTACTTCCACTCCAGCGTTCCAAAAAGTATATATATTTCTACCAAAGACAATCAACCCTTTTAGCTTTGGCCATTTTTATTTCTGAGCTAACCCCCACAAGAGCCTTCTGTTCCAAGTTCATGGGTCTTTTATGACCATAAAGACAATCACTGCAATATTCTGACCTCAGGATATCTAGAGAGAGCAAAAATACTAAAAAAACTCTCTACCAGTGTTCCCCCTCACTCACTCAGTACACGATTCAACACCCTGAGAAAAAAATCCAGTGAAAGTCTTATCCACTTTGATTACCAATAGTAGTTCACACAATCGACTCTGCCTTTGGTGTACATGTGACAGGAATGAGAAGGAAAATCCTTACATCAGACTCAACATTTTAAAAAGGGAGGAGGGGAATCCAAGCCAAAATATTAAGAGTATGAGAAGGTAGTTTTATGTTTATTAACATGCAAGTTTTCATTTTTCCTAGAAAATACCTCTCCAAAGCTTAATAAAGCATACTAAGGTGAGAGAAATCCAACCAGAGAGAGTTCACATCCTAACAACTATCATTTAACACATTGGCTGAATTTTAACATTTCAAGAGACAATCTGTGATCACGGTGAGTCACAGGTATAATTCCTTGTCAAGGTTTTATTTCTGTTGTCTCCTGCATCATGAAAGGAAACCACAAGTAGTAACATTTTATTGTTCTCCATGTACACATCTTGCATAAGGTTTTTGGAGGCTTTGGCCTGGGTTGGTTTGTTTGGAATCAAAAGGACAATTACTCAGCACAACAGTACAGCCTGCCTTTTACATCTTCTGTTCCTTACCTTTCCCACTAACCTAGCTTAGACACGCTTGCCCAAAGTATATACAGCTCTTGGAAAACAAGAGCTCAACATCTCAGCTAATTTTAGCAAATACATATTTTCAAGCAAGAGCACACTTTTAACGTTCTGTTATCCAGCTCTTTCTCTGTTTTCTCCAATGGATTCCTCCTACTCAGATGCTTGGCAGACAGACAATATTGCTATAAGTTTTGGAAGTGTCCTGCACATAGCAAACACTATCATAACAAAAATAAACAAATTAAACTATGCAGACATTTAAAAGTAGAAATTCATTTATAAAAACACTTATGGATCTCTTCACTGGAATCTTTCAAAAGAATCTGTCAGTAAAGAAATAACAAAGTTATTTGGTTCAGGGGTGTGATTTCTCCCCTCTATTGACTGATGGATGAAGAATGTTGAGCTCATGAATTTGGTGAGACTTGCTTTCTAGCATTCAAAGCCTTTGGAGGATAGTTGGCTTCAGCTCTGTGTGAAAGCCACCATGTCCTACAAATGGCTTCCTGTGATCTGAATGCTGAAATAAAAACCGAACAAAGATTCCAGAGAGCATGAAAATTGACTGGGGTTTCCAATCTCTGGCACCCCAGCAAGTCCTTACTCAGAGTAAAACCATAAATGAGAGCTGGAGTAAGGATGAGAGGGGGGAAACACACAGTTCAAAGTGGAATGTGCTCTTTAACATCCACACAGACTTTGTCCCTGCAGTTGAACAACTGAGGTGTTTGACAGCAATGCCAAGTTCCAGCTCAGCTTGTCAAACACCTTCTGTTGCAGGACCCGACTTTAAAGGTGCTGATAACTTTAATTTGGGCCAAAATATCCTCAGAACTATGTTTGGTACAGTTTAAGCAAAACCAGTAGGTTTGTTTCTCAGGTGATGTTTAAGAGAAAACATTGATGTTACAAATAAAACAAAAGAACCTCCCCAAATCCCATCTGCCTTTCACTCCCCAAAAGAGCTACAGCAAAGGGAGAGTTGGGATTGAGCACAAGCAAACAAACACCCATGGAATTCCTGTCAGCTGCATTCCTGCCTCGCCAAACTTAAGGTGGTTTTTCTTGCCTTCAGAACACTTAACTTTGCACCTTTAGCGTTCCTCCAACACAGGGTTTAAGTGTAATATCCCACCTGCATGTGGGAATGAACAGCCACCACCCCAGCAGGTTTCCAGCCCCACTCACTCCCACTTTAAAAGATACACCCTAAGGACTGACATACATAATTCAGGGTTTGGATCACAGTAACCCCTCTGAAACCTCCTGTCTTGGCTGTCAAAGAAATTGACCTTTCTCAGTTTAAAGGTGCTTTCTCATAGGAATCCTCTCAAAACTTAAAGGTTTTTAACATCCATCCAAGTAAAACAATATCTGAAAGTGTTTTGGCCTCCACTTCTGGACTTTGGAATATACTCATTTGTCCTTAGTAATGCTGGGGCTGCCCAAGGTCTTCCATCACTATGCCCAAAAAATAAATATGTACCACATCATCTCCCCAGAAATTCAATAAAGTATATAGAATTAATAAACAATTCAATAAATAACAGTCTTTAAGAATTCCTTGACATGCAATCCTGCATTTCAAGCCCTTTAAGTGAGGCAGCTTGCACACGCAGCCTCCTTTCACAGCCTCCACACACAACCTGAGCCACCAGACCATTTCACTGAGGTTCAGTGTTGGATATAATTATACCTGAAACCTCCATTTCCAAAATGCTGAGCTTTGGAAACTTCTGCTGACTTTGAAAATAAGGCCTAACTGTACAAATAAATGCACCCAAGTCTCTGATTGCTCCCTTTCCACAGCACAACAGCTACATGGTTGTTTTATACATCTTACCCCAGGCATTACTGAGGAACCACTATTAATAGCAATAAATCACTATCAACAATTATAAATAAATAAATTTCAGTAAGACTATGCATAAGACATCTAAATTTTACAAAACTTAACCTGTTTTTTGTTTGGGGAAGCATGGGGAAAGGAAGTGTCTCCACTGAAAGGAGGTTGAAGATACACTGCAGGCACAACTCTATGCCTGAGTGACCTCAGCTTTCCTTCTCTAGGCATACAGATCAACTTCCAACTGATCCCACAAACTTCATTAGACAACTAAAAAGGCTGCATTTTAAAAATTTCCCCTTTATCTCAACAAAAGGTTTTCTACCAGTTACAAGTTTGGAGAGACTTTGACAGATCTTGCTTTATTTGCCACTTAGGAAGCTTAAAAAAAACCAAGAACAACCCAGCAAGAAAAAACCCAACAGATAAACAGAGCATTATCACACAATATTACATAAGTTGTTTAGATCTGGTGTTCTTGTCTGTGCTGAAGAATGAGAAAGTTTCCTGGCATTCCTTTGAGTTCAGCAAATATCTACAGGTTTATCTTGTTTAATAACATCCTGGTCTGGCTGTACCAAAACTGCTCCTCAGCAAACCCTTCCTTCTCATGTCACTTTTCAAATAAATATTTGCAACAATTATTTTGGATATTCTCAGGTTCACTCAGACAACATAGGATTCTTTGTCCTTTATTTATCACAGATCCTTTCCTAGTACATAACTTAAAAAGAACTGCAGGATAAAGCCAGGAGACTGTGAGAGCTTTCAACTGAAGCTCTCAAACACAGACTACCACTTTAAAGATTTTTCCTGAATAAATTTGATATAGGCAAGCCACTTATAAACTGCTGGATCATGTCTTCATCCCTGAAAGAAGCATGTTTCTATAAAAAGGAAGCATAATTTGGTCGCAGAACATCAATACTAAAATCCAGTGCTTGGGTGAAAGGCTGGATGTGCAAAGTCAATGGCACAAGTCTGACTGGCCTCCGAGGGAAGCCATGCCTGGTTCCCTCAGGTGCCACTGAGCTTTGGGCACTCCAAGGGGTGAGGAAATGGCAAACACTTTGCCTTTCCCTTCACAACACTGAGGGGCAAAACACACTATTCCTCTAAAAGCCTGATAAATAAAACTTTTTTTTTTTTTTTAAGACACACAGTCTATTGCCACAGTAGTTACAGGTACAAAGCTGGGTTTTCATTGAAAATAAAAAATTTGTCTGGTCAGGGTTTGTTTTTAATGGTTTTCCATTTCCTTTAGGACAACCATAACAGCTAAAACTTTCAGCAGTCCCACGAGTACTAGCCATGCTTAATTCCCATACAGTGGCCACCAGTGCAATTCAAGTGCAAATTTTCAGGGAAGATTCTTAGAATTGGGTCTTTGTTTCAAAAGCATTTTCGTACAAAACACTCCCCACAAATTTCACAGGCTGAATTCAACTTGAAAGACCATGATCTGCAAAAATGCTCTGTATTTTCAGGAGAAACTTGCAAAACATTAAACATCTGTTACCTACAGCAGCAGACACCCAAGTGAGGTCCAGCAGCATTCAGCTGCCTTCTCTGCTGGGATGCAGGATGGAATCCCTGTGGCTGAGTGGAGATGTTCAGAGGAGGTTTTCCCTTCCAAACTCACATGGTGAATGCAATGCTGGATAGTGACTGCAACAGGAGCAGTTTCTAATATATATAAAAGTTTAAACATCTCCTGTAATGTGTTTTAAGACATCTGACTGCCATCTCAAACTAAAAACAAAAACCAGGTAGTACACTCTTACACTTTTGTTAGAGAGAGCATGAGGCAACACACTAGCCTAACTACTGAACTCAAGGACTGTAAAACCCAATTACTCCTTTAAGTTAGCAAATTTAGGTGCTTCAGCGTGGTAATTGTGTTTGAATTGCAGTACTGCAGTGATTAAGGTGTATTTTAACAACTTATTAGCAACTCCTGTAACATCGTAAGTGTTTTTACAATGACATCCTTGCACAGGTGTGGACAGGATCACTCACAAGGATGGAGTAATTTTTACAAAAAGTATAGATAACATAATGGAAACAGTTACCCTGAACACCTGTGTTCATCTCCAAGAAGGGAAGATGACAAAAAGCAAAAGTACAAGGAAGAAATCTGCAGAAGGTGCAGGAAGAGGAAAGATACAACAATAAAGGTGTAAAAAATTACTGGAACTTCTTTTGGATTACCAAAACAACCATGGAAAATACACAAACATTTGTCACTTTCTTTACTTCCATGTAAATTCCTTCTGTCCCAGACCTCTCTGCCCGCATATGTTCATTCTTCCATCTGCTCTGTCTTTCCTATTATCTATCCATCCCCAATCCTGCTGTTCTCACACAGACTTCACTCAAAGTAAGTCTGAGTAACAAACAACCAAAGCCCGAATATGCAGAAATTTATAACATTTTACCTCTTTTTTGCTTTGTTTCAGTTCTTTTATTCCCATTTCATGAAAATTTGCATATGTTTCCATTCATGTAACTCTGAAAACTCAGGTTTTCTCTTCTGATTTTAAATGAAAATATCATATATTTTAGTAATTTATTCTCCTATGTGATTGCTGCCCATTCCTGAAACTACAGGTATTTGCAGCTGTAAATTTTCCTTTCCTATAGTTGCTTAACTTCAATGGCAATTTTAGATTAAAATGAATTTACATGGCAAAATGAACTGGAATATTAAAAATAGAACTATAGAGTGATAAAAGCAATGTAGATATTTTAGATATAACAAAGTTTTTAATTAAAACACAGAATCTTCAATTTGCTCCTAAATAAAACAGTAACCTTCACTTGATTGATTCTAGGAGTGTTGCTGATATATCTTGTTATAGCAGCATGAATCACATATTAATTAACAATTTGAGTAATTAAAATGTTTTTATTCTTTAAAGATATTAGAGATGGAGCCAAATATCTATCACACATGTGCAAAATTTATGGTATCCAGCAATGAAAGAAATTTAAACCAGGAAATTTAGTCTGGCTGGCTACTATATACTAGGTGTAAGTGTTTTAGCTTGCTTGTTCTGTAATGGTATGTGCAAACTAGGTTGATCTAAGATAAATCTGCTGTCCATGAGGATATTTCTGATGTAATCCTTACAACCAAAGGTAAATGAAGCTCTTACATGTTTACAGGGAATCGACCAGTGTTTACAGCTTCTGTCAAGCACCAAAAGCAATTATCTGTGTGCAGAACTTACCTGTCCTGCTCTGCTTTCCTGTCTCAGAGCAATTAAGAGAATTAGAATACCTCAGCAATCCACACGTGAGTTTTCCTCACACACAGTGTGGTCAAACCCCCCTTGCTCATTTTAGCAACACCAGGAACACACACTGTCACTATAGCCACTAAAAACAAACTAATTTTATAATTTATATAGAATGAGTACCCTCAGCGTGTGCCTTCCCCTGGGACACTGTTCCCAGCGTGGGCTCAGCCCTCAGGCCAAGCCAGCTCCCACTCAGGAGCTGCTGCCATCTTCCACAGCCTTCCCTGCCTCCCTTGCCGGTGGTTCTCCTCCTCCCCTGGGCACTCTGGCTCCCTCCAGCCTCCTCTCCCAAACCCTTTCTCCTCACCTCTAGAGTTCAGCCCATCTGCCCAGGACAGAATTCCAAGTTTTCCCACACACTGACTTCCAGGAATCCCAGGTATCCAACCTGCACCAACAACTCAGTGCTCTGTACTGCCTCCTCACCTTGACCTTCATCTCTTATTTACCTGTTGTTCCCTCTAGTTTTCTTTAAATTTCTTTTTTATTCATTTTCTGTCATCTTTATTTTTACCCTTCTTCTCAGAAGCTGCCTTGTACCTGTGGGTGCCCAGGTTCCAGCAGGGCTGTGAGGTGCTGCTCCCACTGGTTCCAGCTGGTTCTGGCCACTCCAGCCCAGCGTCTCCTCACCTCAGGGGAAGGAAGGGGCTGGAGAACAGACAAAATGTCGTCCAGCAGCCAAGTGTGAGGGGAAACTTGAGGAACTGCCCTGTGAGACCAGAGCACAGAAGACAGGATATATATCCCCAGATTTCTTCAAGGTTCTTTCAAAAAACCATCCTGAACACCTTGACAACATGCACATTATGCTGCCAGTGCTAAACTTCTGGTGAAAAATACATGTGTACATAAATTTATGTCACACCATGGAGCATAAAAATACAGGTGCTGTGTATTTCAGTACACAGCTTCTTGCAAGTGCTGGCCACATCAACAGGGATTCCCTTGAGTACCCACACGTATTCTGGTTTATGCTAATTTAGTGGGTACTTTGCTGTTATTCTGCTTTCTCCACCAAATCAAACAAAAACCCAGTAACCCTTTCCTACTAATCAGGAACTTTAGTATCAAATCAGGATCTTTCACATCTAACCAGTATCTTTAATACGAGCACACTTCAGACAATCCCTAGCAGAGTCAAACCACAGTGCATAATATAATATCAGTATTTAAACCACCATCCCAATCTGGGTTGAAAACAAGGTATTTCTCCGTCTGTGTAACACCTTTCATTCCTCCTCAATGGGAAGAGAATGGCTCAACTGCAGATCACAGATCTTAAACAACCGGAGTCAAGTTGCAAAAGCCGGTGTTAGCAGGTCAACAGTTTGAACTCCTTTCTCTACACATCTCCACTTGCCATCAGGTCAACACAAATATTTAAGGGCTGAGCGCAGCTGTGAACAAAGCAAGCCAAGCGCTGCCAAAGGGGCACGAATCCTTCCCTCTCACACACCACAGCAAAGTCCCCGAATGCTGAGGCTACCGTCCCCTTTCCCTCTCAGACAAAATCCACCTGACGGTGGAGCCAGCCTACAGGTCTCACAACTCCTGTGTGTAATTTCAAATTCTTTCAAAATTCCCCTATACAAGGCTGACTCCACGTCTCCATATTTTTCATAATACTTCTCACAACAGCAATTTAAGTTTTATTCCTACCAAATCTTGTTTCTTACAGCCTGATCCTTACAGAATATTGTTTTGTAAATAGAGACTGCAGACCAGTCAGGTACTGGAGGATGAGCTGACACAGAGATGTGCGACTGCCCTTAGAGCACTGTTTGAGAGAAAGCCTTATCCACTACATTCCCAGCCTGGCTCCAGCTGCTTGCCCTAACTCAGCAGCATAACTTTTGGATTCCCAAGGTGTGTCTAGATGAATATTTCAGGGTGACTCAGGAGTGGTGTGGAAGTTAATCTGGAGGATGCTCTCAGGACCATACCTCAAGCACTGTGCTACTTGTGAGACCTGACTAAACATTCAAATAAATACCAACTGAAGCAACAATTATAAGTCTTCTTTTCACCTGACTTCTAATCAGCCAAAGGTAGGTAAGAAACAGCAAAAGTGTCATGTATCCTGTTCTGCTTTAACAAAAAATCTGGACTTTGGGCTCCTGGAGGCAAGGAGAAACTCCTTAACTTCCACCAGATGTACAATACATATTTTCCTTTCAGGGCAGCTGCTGGAACAAACCTCTGACACTAAACAGCAAATGTTACTGCAGACCTGATTTTATCCAGTCCCAGCATCCTCCAAAAAAGGTAATCAAACATTAAGTATGTAGAGGATTAATGATTACTAGTCAATGTTTTCATACAGGATCTGGGCACACTCATATTACAACATTCAGAAATAACAGGAGGAGACCATGCTGGATCAAATGGATCCTTACTGATCAGGGCACAGAAAGTTAATTTAGGAGCACACTCTGCCAGGGAAAGAAACTACACATATAAATATCACAGATCAGGAGCCATAAGTTTAAAAACATAAATTATTACAAAAAAAATTAAAAATATATATGGTATCCTGTGTCCCCATTTCCCCACAGCATTTTGAAATCCATTCTTAAGTATTTAAATCTTGCAGTTTTACTGATAACAGTAAAGGGAGCAGAAAACAGATCTTCAAATTGTTAAAATAATAATAATAGTAATAATAATAGTAATAATAATAGTAATAATAGTAATAGTAATAATAATAATAATATTGTTATAAAATCTAAGGTAGATTATTAAAGCACAGAATTTTATACCTGTCCATTATTCCCTGTACCTGTATACTTGGGTGGGGAAAAGCACACACACAAACACACACTCACAATGGTGCCAACCCTTTTCATCTGATAATTTCAGCCAATAAAGCTGTGAAAATTACCAAGTCCCACCTTCAAAGCTATCATTGTTATTACAGATGAGTTCCTCTCTTCCCCTCTTTCTCACTCATACACATACATGCACACAGATGAGCTGCCAGCTCTATTTATTAGACTCCTCATACACAGAGAGCAGATAGCTCATCTGCATTTTATCAGGTGCCTGTATAATTAAAGCTTATTGCAAACAGAGATATTATTGGTGTATTTTATTACTTGTCTATGAGCAACCGAACAAAGTAAGAGGCATAAATGAATTCAGTTTTACAGTACTTTGTTTTAAACAAATGTCACTACCTGCACACACACACACCTAATTATCAGTTCTTACACATTCTGCCAAATATCAAGCCTATAGTTCATAAGCCAGACTCACGACAGGCAGTAAATATATTCTCTCTAATTTAAAATTTTATTGCAAAATACCCTCTGCACTACGTTAACCTACACTAAATCACACCCTGCAACAC
>JANPWX010000088.1:2748903-2802837 GCA_024734555.1 Trochalopteron elliotii
CAAATTCAAATGCAAATCCAGCCCATGACCCCTCTCTGGCTAACCCTGCTATGCATGGACATTTCAATTACCTCAAATTTGTAATTCACCCAGAAGTAGCAGAGAGTAAATCAAAATAAAGGTGATCAACTTCAAGAGCAATGATTTCTCATTTAGATGGAAATGAAAGAGAACTCCTCCCCTTTATGCTAATTTAGCAAGGACAACTCCCCTCTCTCCCTCCCCCCAATATTTTCCTATTACTCTGTTCCCAAATTATACCAATCAGCATGTAAGCCATTATCTTTTAATGCCTCCATTACAGCAAGCTCTCTCTGGGTCTCAAAAAAAAAAATCTTCCTTAATGGGAGAAATCAGATTGAAGAGGCTCCATTTTAAGCAGATTATGCGAGTAAAATTCTTGTTGTAAAGAGTACCAAAAGTCAAAATCTCAAGCATTAAAAGGTGCTCAAAAACTTTGGGCCATGAAAAAAAAAAAAAAAAGAAAAAAGAAAAGGAAAAAAAAAAAAGAAAAAAGTGGGGGGGAGAATGAAAGAAAAAAAAAAAAAGGCAGATTTATCGGAGTGAGCTGTTTTCTGTTTTAGATACAGTTCCTACACTGGATCTTAAACTTGCAGCAGGAAATAAAGATAGCATATATCGAAGCAGAAGATATGCGAAGCTTGTAATTGAAATTAATTATATATTCTTTACATTTTCCATTTCCCCTTTAAAGGCGGACAGGTGGGAATGCTTTTGCTCTTATATTACAGAGTCAGGTTCAAGCTCCGTAAATCCATTCCAGTCAAACATTAGGCTTTCAGTGCACTCCCCCAGCCAGCTTTGTCCTCAAACATTCCTTCACGACCTTACCCTGCTTAAAATCAGCCCGGCCCCATCCCCCAGGTCAGCCTGGCTGCCTGCCCATCCACACATTTCTGTCTGCCTTTTGAGTGTTTTCAGAAGCCCATTAAATTGTGCCTTGGCAGGCCAGACGCATTCAACTCGCCCTAAGACCCAAGGAGGGAAGGTTATCGAATTCCCCCATCTCTGCCAGACACACAGAGCTGGAAGTTCTCGGCCCGGCGAGGAAGCTCTGCAGTCGCACAAAGTAAGATGTTAGAACTTGTAAACATGTCATCCAATATTGTAACAGGCCCGTGGGGCACAGACACGCACAAAAATGGGAGGGCGCAGGGATGGAGATCCGGTCCTCCGTGGAGCTGCCTTAATCCTTAATGCACCCTTTGGGTTGGTTTGTTTTTTGTTTTTGGGTTTTTTTTGGTTTTTTTTTTCCGTTTAAACAGCACAGTTGGCATTAGCTCCATAAAGAGGCTGATGCCGCATTCTTAAATGAACCAGCCTTGACAATTTTCTGTGATCTTTGGTGGATCTTCTTGGCTAGGAGAGGAAAACAGGGCATGACACTCTTGCACCTTCTACTGGATAACAACAGAAAAGTGAGAGGAAGAGTTCAGTTCTACCGCCACTGGAAGATGTAGAAAATGCTTATCACAAACTTCCGCGTGTCTCCATTCTTAAGAGGAGGATGTTTACCTAAGCACCTTCCCCACTGCCCCGTTCTTGGCAACTTTGGAATGTGGCGACTGCTTGCGGGCAGAGCTGTGCTCACCAGTGACAAGTTCTGCAGGACTCGGGGTGGCACCGCGCCGCTCCGAGCACGCCTTTCAGCCAAGGCAGAAAAAGCATCCGAGCGCAGTTCACTCACTGAAAACAATCTGGGGGAATGGGGATTGCAACACTACCAGGAGCACGGCAATCAAGAACAAAAATTAGGTATAAAATACACACACACACACGCACAAAATCAGAACTACTCCGGACACGAGATAATGCAAACTAACCTTGCCAGAAATGAGCTGCAAAATACCTTCATTTTCTCATACACTGAAACCCTGATAAAATCACAACTGTTAAGGTCATACAGTATATCAGGTGGAATCACAGTCTTTAGAACTCCATTATTAATGCACACAACCTCACAATCAAAGAGGATAAGAGCACAGTTCCCAGATGCCAATGATTTGATCCTATCTTATTTGGCTGTTTACATTTAAATAATGTGGCCGTATAAATTTAAATAATAAGAACCACCAACAGATGGAATGCAGGGAAAAAAATGTGCCTTCCATGAGACCCTGAACATATACTACACGGTGCTTTACAATTTATTTGAGTGAAGCTCATATTAAAAAGAAAAAAAAAAAGGAAAAAAAAGGGGGAAAAAAAAGACTCATTTCTTCTGCCATTATGGAAATAAAAGGACTGGTGCTTTAGTTCGTTGCTAGCACTGCCAAAGAAACATGCAGTTCTCTAACCTCCAGTACAATGTACCCATAAGGTACCAAGCATCAAAGCATATTAAAAGATATTAACTGCATATTTGCTTATGAACAAGATAAAAAGCTGTAGGGCCTCCAGGTTCTCAAGCTGTGAGTGGAACAGCTTTGCAATTTGCCTGCAAAACTGCATTTTGATCTTAATGAATATAAAATGGCTGCCATTAAAAGTAAAACAGATTATTTCAGGTCTTTTAGGGCCCATAGCTCTTTGACGGTCTTGGAGGGGCACTATGATCTTTCATTAAAATCTCACAGCAGGACTCCCTCACCAGCAAATCAAGCCTTGCAGTCGAGGAGATTGGCTACATTTAAAAGTAATTTTCAGAAATCTACACAGATTTTCAATTTGGTAATGAAAGCCATAAGAGAATGCAGGCAGCATTTTGTTGAATATTGTTCCTAATCCAGTGCTCACATTCGTTAGAAATTAAACTGCCCCGTAACTACCAGGCTGATGGCAGCCTGCCATTCCCGCTCCGCTGTAAACTCCGGTTGTTAATGAGGAGCATGTGCTAATTGTTGTCAGCATCCCTGCCATACATCCCTTCCCTAACAGCATATTTTACCTGCTGAAAGGTGTTACCTCTCGCACTGGCAGCATCCCGTTTGAGAGAACACATCTCAGAACGGTAGGAGAAAAGGTTCGGCGTCATTTTGCATGGCATGGAACTAAAAGGATGTGTTTTAATATCGATATCCAGACCTTCCTGGCACTTCATCCTGCAGTTGCTACTCCTACATTAACACATCAAGGTAAGACAAAGAAAGATGTCGCACGCTTTAATGGCAAAGGGAATTACAGAAGCAATTTCTCTGTGTTGTGACGCCAAGCAAGGGATGCAGTTCCCAGTAAAGGGAAGTTGAAAGGTTTGAAAAGTTAGTGATCATATCTCTCATTATTGCAAACAATGTAAGGGGGGGGGGGGATTAAAACAAAACCTGAGCTGGAGCTGCGAGGAAGCTGGATTTGGACACAAAGATTGACTCTAAGTTAGTCAGAGCTGATGACTGTGCTGCCCTCAGGTGGAAGGTCCTGTCGGGAGGGGGAGGCCTCCTCTTGCAATGTAAACCCAGAAGAAATAAAAATAATAATAATAAAAAAAGAATAAAACTCAGCCTTAGTAGCTGCAACAAACCAAGATGCTCAGAAGTGTGAGCAAGAAGGGTTATAACACATGAATTCTCAAATAAACCAAACGTGAATTGAATTATGGCTGAAGAAAACAATTTTCATCTCCTGAATTGTAAATTGGGTTTGTTTCCAGTTCATATTTGAAATGCGAGGTTGCAGCTTGGCTTTTCATTTTATTTTCTTATCTGGGGGGATTCTGACAGGAAATACTGTCTTGAAGTAAGTCTCAGCTGATTGAAGAGCTCCACCACCACCCGTGTGACTGATACTCATCCTCTGAAGCACATTTGGTATCACTGCATCAGGCAGATTTCGTTGTTCCAGTGCCACAAGCCACAATACCTGATATTGCTGCACGTTTAAAATTGTTCAGATCAGTTCTGTACACACATACACAGGGTCTTTAAAAACAAAAAAAAATCTTTCAGTTTTCTGGATTTGCTGGAGCAATCCAGAAGGAGTGATATTGCAGGGGATTCTGGGCTGGCAGGAGACAGCCTGGGGAACTTGTTTTGTGTGTTCATTCATGACAGGGTTTAAGGGGTGCACAAAGCACCCACAGCATCTCTCAGATTTCTCCACATGGAGTCCAAAGTAGAACATCAGCACCTCTGGTTTCAGAACATGCATGAATGATTGACCACCACTCCAAGTGACCAAAAAGAGTAAAGATGAGGGATCAGTCCTATCTGCTGGAATCTGAAATGGTAACTTTTTTTTTGCCAGCTTCTTGCTTTCTTTCAAGTTTGGTGGGTTTTTTTTTTTGTTCCATGTTAGTCAGAACACCTCTATGTGTAATATTAGAGATTTCTCATCAGTTTTGGGTTTTGCCATGTTTTGAGCACAATTAAAATTTTCCAAAGCAAAACACAGCAACATGGATGTGCTGCAGGTTTAGACACCCACTTTTCCACTGAGCTGAATTCTGTGTTTTCTAAGTCCTCCTGCCACATGCCAGAACACCTCTGTGACAGCAGAATCCTCCTCACACCTGATGTTTCCTCACTGTAAATACCATGGGCTGAGCGATGGGACATGAACTCCACCGAATCTGTATCAGCTCATGGAGCAACAAATCAACTCCTTTTCCTTTCTGCAGCTGCTCAGGATCCAGAGCCATCCCAACCATCTCCAAAGGGTATTTATAAGGTTGCACTGCAGCAGGTGGCTTCCTGTGAAATAGCTTTAAACTACTCCTGAGCTGGTTCCAGAAGTACAACCCAGAGCAGGATAAACACTGATGGATCAGTATCTTTGGGAACTTTACCCAGTTGGGTCTGGCACCGCCCATTATCATTCTTAAAAACAGTGTTTTCAACAAAGGAAGAGTCACATAAATAAAACTTTATAAGGTTACCTTTTAAATAAATGCATTTAAAAAAATAAATTCAGCACTTTCTAAAAACTAGCCTTTTTTTTTCTCTTTACAATGCTGCTTTCTTGAAAGGAAATGGATCTAACTATATCTTTGCAATCTTTGTTTTCTTTCATAGAAAACATTCTAATTACTATTTGTCACAGTCAGTGATTCATTTTGGGAGACCTAGAAGTGACTCTTTCTGCCATTTTTACATAAAGGCAAATAAAAAAGAAAATTTTTTTTAACATCTGTGTCACATTCTGAAATAATTTAGTGTAGGAAATATATTAAAAAAATATTATCTTACCATAATAAAGCAAATGCATTAATTAGATTAATGTGCTACTGTATCTTGCAAAGCACAAAACCTGTTAGTTTAAACATGGACTACATTTTAGAAATGACTGGTTGTTTGGGGTTTTCCAACCCTCTGTCTGTTCTCTAATCCCTCTTGCAGGAGCTTTCCATTCACACATTTTGCATCCAGATGTTACTGCTGGTTGTGGCACTGGTGAATTAGCCCAGGACTTTGAATGCTGTTTCACATTCCTGAGGAAACAGGCCCTCCTGAAGAATTAGCTATCCTAAGCAGAGTAACTGGCAAACAGGGAGGGGGAGAAAACAGGAGCAGGGGCAGAGGGAATGAGGAGTGGAAAGTCACATAAACTCCTTAATAAGAGTCCCACATGGCGAGAATTTGAACAATACAGGAGGAGAACAGAGCTAATGAAGCCGGGGTGCAGCAGTGCCTAATCAAACTCAGATTTTATAAACACCACATTCCCATTCCCTCTTCCACACCCTTCACAGTGATCTTGGTTGAGGTTTTCTCAACAGCCCCTACCAGAAGGAAAATAGCACAAATTAAAAAATGAGCCAAGTGTCACACATAGGATGGAAACTTGATCCCACTGAAGAGTGTGGCCAAAAACTGACTTCAACAGGGACAGAATTTTTTACCTTAGAACTTGACAAAAGAGAGATGAGGAGAATATAACATCAAGTATCATCAAGACAGAAAATGTCTTGGAGCTGGAAAAGACTGCAAAATAAGCAATTGGATCTTATCTCACCAAAAATGGCCCAAATCTGTCCTACATATTTATTCTCTGGCTAAAACAGCACAAGAAGTTCTAAGGTCACCATCTTGATGTATAACAGTGGATATTTACACAGAATCTGAAGATCTGTAGTTAAATTTGTTAGTCCAACAAAACACATAAAATATTTTTTCTGTTTGATCTCCTGTGCTGAGGGGACCTCAAAACCAGTCAGGTCCTCAGATTCCAGACCAAGGCCAAGGTCCACAGCCTGCAGCAGGGCTTAAACTCACTCCTGTTCCAAAACATGAGTCCTTCTGCATGCATTTCAAAATTGCTTTTTCTTCCTGCAGACAGCTGCTCTTTTTTCTCATCCTTATCTATTATTCACAAAAAGAATTATTTCCACAGAAGCTAATGCTTCTTTTCCCCAACTTTTTCTGATCAAGGTGACTTATAAACAGCTGCAATAAAAATGCTTGGTTGTTGTTTTTTTTTCTTCCATACAAGAGCATCCTCAATAATGTTTCAGAGAGAGCAGAGAGGCTAAAAGATCCGTGACATTCATAGATTTCACCCCTGAAGCCACAAAACCCACACTAGCAATTTCTTCATTTGACCAAAATGAATGGTCACCACAAAAACAAATGTAAGTTTGGTATCACTGATTTGGCTGAGACAGCTTAGGGGCTTGAACTTAATAGACTTCCTCTGACAGATTAGGATCTTCTGGTACATCTGCATCATCCTGTCACAGCACAGAGCCAAGTCCAAACCACAGGCATGGCACTGCCCTTGATCCATAACCTCAGAATACAAAATCACCGGCTAAACAATGTAATGAGACTCCCAAGGAAATACTTTTGAAGACAGGATTCATTTTACTTGGTGGTCTTTTATAGACAGGGAAAGGAAAAAAAAAGACAATTAAGCATTAAGAACTGATTGATGCTTAAACAAAATGCCTAACAGTGAAAGCACATTTCTATATTCCAAAGGACCGGGCAAAGCCATCCCTAAGAAGGGATTAACTACTATCAGATGATATTACTACTGGATTAATGGTGTTTCGCATTCACTATATTTATATTAAAAAAAAAATCTCTTTTAAGGAGGATATAAGTGATTTGTATAAAACCCACAAGCCAAAAAAAAAAAAAAGATTTTATTTTTAGACGAGCACGATGGATAGTATGCTCTTCATTTATATATCCTTAATTGCGGTAATTTTCCCCCCTGGTCTGGAACCAGGCCTTGCATTGCAAGTCAGTTGTTTTGAGAGCCCCACAGCCCATGGAAATAGGAAAGCCATGTATGACTCCAGAACTGATGCTTTATGATTGAGTAGATATTTTAAGCTTTTCTTATTTTAGATTTTTTTTTTGTAATAGATATTCTAAAGGTGGGTGATCATTTTACTTTATTGCTCATCATTGCTGACAGAAATATTTTTGCTAGATGAAGGTAATTACTATGACTATCCTACTTTTCTAACCTGTTTGGTCTACTGTACCTCAGATATTCACAGAGTGAGAATCTGGACCCTCATTTGCAAAAAAGAAAGTCACATTGTTGTGTGCTCTGGCCTAATTATGTAAAGCCCCTACAGATGTTATCCAGTTTTCTTCCCTGCCTGTCTCACATCTACAGAAGATTACAGGAAAATTCCAATCTTAACAGAGAATTGTGCAGGTGACTAAACCCAACAACAAACCCAAATGTTTGTGTTACAAGTGACAAAAAAGAATCTGCCCCGACCAGAACCAAACCATTCAGGTGAAGTTTTTTAAAAAAGATGCAAGGAACAACCATATTCTTATTCACCATTAGTTACTATCAGTCAAAATTATACATTAGAGGAAATTATTTGTTGAGACATCCTCAGGACTATACCCCCTGGAGAGGAAACACAGGTGTGTGCTCTCTTACAAAGTCCTGTGTGCCTGAAGGAGACTTTCTTTAATCCAAACTATAATAAATGCACACTAAATTCGCTGTTATAAATAATTCTCATCATATCCATTACTATGGATATTACTTTTGTCTTACTTCTCCTGCTACCCTGACCAGGAGCCAGGCTACCCTAATTCAGGGATGCTGCTCTGTTTTATCTTTTATCTGAATGACATGAACTAGAAATGTGGTTCAGGGGAAATAATCAGAACTATCAAAACCCCAAACCTCAGACTTTCTTATATTCCATGCCAGGCTCCATCCACACACAACATGGATAAAACAGGGTGGTGGAGGATGCATTTGCCAACTTCACTGTGGTACTTCACAACACAGCTCCTGCAGCAATTCAGTCTCCAAATATCTACCTACCCACCTACTGCAACTGTTTTAATCTCAATCCCTAGCAGCTAGGACTTTAAATAAGATTTTCTTTTAAAATATTTCCATCAGTATTATCTGTTATTAAAGAAAAAAAAAAGGAAGGGTAAAATAAGATTTCTTACAAAAGGTAATTAAGCAGTATAATATCATAGTAAGTGGAATGAACAATAAGGAGTTGAACTAAAATATATGCCTTGTGCAGTAGAGGACTGGTGTTTCAGGAGATTAACAATTATGATCACCAGTCCTCTTCTGTTTCTGTAATACTCTACACAATCTTTTTTAAATTACTTTATTAACCTTTCCTCCTAGCACAGAAGTGCCCGATTATAGATAATATTTCAAAATCATCTGAAGTGTAAGTGTGTTTGATTTGCTCAGTAATTATTTGTCTACTTTATTACATTGACCAAGCACACAAGCTCCTTGACCAGTTTTATTTCAAGTCCAGTTAAGAACAGGGTCGGATCATTTTGTGTGATCGCTCCCTTTGGGCCCCTGAGCACCTGGAATTTCACATGGGAGCTGGGAACTTGGACATGGAAATCCCACCCTTCCAACATGCAGGAATCAGTCTGTGATGCCATCTAAGGCTCAGGGGCCTGCTCATCAAGAAAAGGTTTGGTGCACATGCCAAAGAAGTTTTTCACTCACTGCACACCACAGACACTTAAGCACAGCCATGCAAATTTGCCTTTCTAAGCCTAAAAGGGTGTAAAACCCCCTATATATTTGTCAGTGCATGCTCTTGACTGATAATTTATTTCCAATGTTTCACACAAGGCATTATTTCAATTTGGAGCTGTATTAGCCCATTACCAGCTCCACTCCCCTCTGCAGTCTCATGCTAAACATATGGTGATCACAGGGAAATATGCATTTCTTACAACACAGGCCTGGAGAAAACAAGCCAGCACAAAAATAAAAAATGCAATGAAGAAGTTTTCCTGCTCTAACTTTGCAGCTTTGGAGGAAAGGAAAATAATATTTACATTTTTGTAAAGATGAAAATGCAATGAGATGAAACGCCATACACAGTTTATTCCTGAGGGCCACCAGTAGGATAAAAGCATAAAGCCTGGGGACTTTGTTTACTGTCCACAATCAACAAATCCTGAAATCTCCATATGCAGCAGGTTTCTAAAGCTCTGTTAGTAATACTGTATATTGCTGGTCAACTCAGTCACCCATAGAATTACAGTGTAGGGTATGGATGCCAGTATTTTAGACCCAAACCAAGCATAAAAAACACAAAGTAAAATTCAGTGTCAGCACAAAGTTGACAGCGAATGATTATAACAGCTTCGAAGCTTGAAAAAGAGTGTAAATAACTAGGATCCCCCGCGGGCTCACTCAGCCTGCATACATAACAACTGTGATGGACAGCCACTGTGGTAAAGTACAGCAAAAAAAAAAGTCACTCTGCAAAGATGCAAAAATTTCCCCTGCAACGAGCCTTAACTGTCACCTTTCTGACTAAATCAGCTACTTTTATAGAGAAAAAGTATCTATATTCTAAGGGGCACATTTGCAGTGCAGGCTGCTACTGGAACAGGTAAACCATTAATATATTTTTCAGGGCTAATAAGCCCCAAGAATTTTTATTTCTTTAAAACAAATGATTCCAAGCTACATCTTATCAAGTCTTTTCTCTCAATTAACCCCAGTGTAGAGACAACTTAGACCACCAAGCCAAAGAATTTCAAACAAGGCATGTTTATGAACCTAGGGATGAAAATACTCTCATCTGCCAACACAGAAAAATTAGGATGCTTTTTTCCTCAGGACTTTTTTGCTCCTAGGAGTGTCCATACACAAGGCAAATATGCACATGTGGTAATGGCTTTAAAGTGCTGGCAAATTGCAAGTGGGTAGAAACAGTGGGTGCTCAGGCTCTGTCAGACCTGTGACAGCACTGTGATTATGTGATCCCTGCACAGTCCCTGCCTGTGGGCTGGGGGTGAGGCAGAGAGGAATGCACAGCCAACACCAGCATATGCCTGCAGATTACCGCATTTTTAAAAAAATCAATTAGCAAGCCAACTACTTAATTAACTAGCTCTTTCCCCCCACTCCATTATTTATTCAATGAAAGCTTTCAATTTTAGATGTTAAACAGTGCTAAAAGTTTCCCCTTAATCCATTTTTGGTTATATTTGTCTAAATTCAGGAGATGCATTGAAATACCAGCCTTTGGTCACTGGACTATTCATTCTGAGAGGCTGATTTTAATTTGAGCTAAACAGGAGCTCACAAATATGACAGAGCAGAGATATTTTGTGATAATCAGGCAGTGTCTTACTGAGGAAAAACAAGCACATCTAGCAAAAAGAAAAGAAAAATTCTCTCATCCAATAGTACAAAATCCTAACTGAAGTTCATGGTGAGTTATGGAAAAAGAAAACTTCTTATCCTGCAACTAAATGCTCCCTTCAGTGAGCACAAAGAGAGATGAGTGTTCGACACTTTGCAGGTTGTGCTCATCAATTTGGTGAATCAGATACGTAAATTATGTTTTTATAGTTTTATTAAGTGAGAGTCACTCTTAGGTGTCTGAAAATCCTGAGAATTTTGAAAGCTGGCCCTCAACAAAAGGCTAACATCCACTGAGTTATTCAACCCTTCTGTTTTGGTGCTGGGTTTTGATCTTTTCCACTGTTTATTCAGAGGTTGCCAATTCTTTTTCCTCACTTGGAAGCACAGTGATATTCAAAGGCCATTTTGGAAAACCAGCACAGACACAACAACTATTTGGTTTAGGCCATCTAATTTTCTTTGTGCTGTAAAATGTATCATGTATTCAAGATGTCCCTCAAAAAATTAATTTGAGTCCAGGGGTGGTGGGATAGGTTAATCTTGTACAAATTTCTGCAAGAGTTGTTCTGTCCAGGGAAATACAGATCCTGCCATGTCCATTGGCTTGGCTGAAATAGCAGGTGGAGGTGGGCACCCAGTGCTGTTTGTGGGCTGTCAAACACACATTTGCTTTCAGCTGAGTGACAAGGGACAAGCTTAGAGAGCCTTAAGTAGTCCCTTGCACCTCAGCTTACCTACATAAAAGTGGCAAAATAATTGCCAGCCTATTAAGTACAGCTTTTTAGCTGGTTTAGAAAGTAACTGGGTTTATAAGATTAAAGATATGGAAATTTTGCCCAATTTCACAATTTACATCTGACTGGTAGAGTTGCTGGTCTGACCAAAAGGAGCTAATTGTTCCTTTTATATTTTACCTTGACACCAGCCTTAAGAAACTGGCATGGAACTCTGAGTGCATCTGTTTTGGAACCAGTCTTACTAAATCCAACCACTTCCAGCAAGTTACCCCTGACTTGGGCCAGAAGCCTTTGCAAAACTTGAGAAAGAACAACAAGATATGATGGCAACAGCAAAATTAATATTGTAGGGTTGTATTCACAGCAAAAGAATAACTCTGAAAAGTGAAATTCAAAGCTGCCTTTTGCTGTCCCTTCCTAGGAGTGACCAGCAGAGCTGCAAGCAGAGCTTGCCACACCAAGTGAAGCTGCATGTGTAACCCCACAGAAAGAAAAGGCAAAACAGGAGATATTAATCCATAGCAGAATTAGCATAACCCAGCACATCAGAATATTAAAATTTAACAAGGATTTCAAACCATCCTTGTATCATCAGCAGAGAGCCATGTCACAGGGGTTTTTTATTGGTTCAGCAGGATAGGTATAATTGTATCAATATTTTAATGCTTGATGTGTATTGTCTGTGATAAATTGCTTGCATAAATAAAAAGCACCAATATTCAATTGCCAATGAAATAATCACACATTCTAGATCTTTATTATATCATGCATTATTTAATTACAATAATCAGAATCCTTTTGAAGGTAAAACAAGATTAAAAAGGTTTTGTTTTATTGGATCTATATATTTGATTTACACTTTATATGTTAGCTTTGCATTAAGAATTTATAAGGCATCAATTCAAATGGTGATATTACAAGAGTTTATTCCGTTTGTAATTAGTACAGTACTCTTAAAGTACTCTGGCTACAAGAGATAATATTTCAGTATTTAAATGAGCTTTTTAAGTATAATTGATGTAACAATCGTTGAATTACACATTTCTACCTGAAGAATAATGAAGGAAACATTTTAATGAGAAATGTAATCATTATTAGCAAATGATCTACTAAACTGCCATTTACTGACATTTAAAAACTTAATAGCAGAAAACTGTATTTTTGTACATCTGCATCACTACAGATGATTATCAGCTCAGTTGCTCAGGCTTTCTTGGTATAACTTCCCCTGTTAGGTTTTTGTTGTAAAATTTAAGAAAAGCTCTCTTTCACGATTGTCAGCTTCCTCTGGAAACTATGGGGCTTGACATGTATACAGATAATTTAAATAAATTAGCCCCTTTTCAGCCTTCAGCATTTTTTCAGTATAAAGGTCTCATTCTGGGGAGTATTCATGCTTGCATCAGCTTGATTTTGATGAATGCCCTGTAACCTCCCTGATAGCACCTCAGACATGGCTATCCTGCCAACATGGTGACAGCAGTGTGTGAGGCTACCACATTCTCTTTATTAAAGCAAAACAAAAAAAAAAGCCGAAAACTGAACCACACCAAAACCCTACTGATACATCAGTATATTGATATATTATTGCATATATCTAGACAGCATTGGTCCACCAGAGAAAAGCTTAATTTAAGGAAAAAAAAATTGAGGCTCTACTCTGTTCTTTTCAAGTGGTGACTCAGTCTCAGAATAAAAATTGGGAAAGCAACACAAAAATAAACTAGTGCAGCATTATTTGTATGAGGCTTCTCTCTCAAGACTGCAGCTCCCACTGCCACCTACAAGGAAAAATTTCACTTTGTTCCATGCAGGTCCTAAAAATTCTCCTTTCCAGCCTCTACAGGGACAAGAGTCTAGTAAAGGGGCAAAAGAGGAGCTGGATATAAAGACAGCATTTCTTTTGCTAATGAAATTCTTTTCCAGCAATGATAGAGAGGTCTGGGAAAATCTACAACTGAATTCAAGCAAACATCACCTGCCTCAAAAAAAATCCCCACCTGAGCATGAAGATAGAAAAACATGGAATTAGCCCCCTATTCATAACACCAGCCAAGGTAATTCAGGCTCATCTCTGATACCTTCACAGCCTCACTAGCTCTTTGAAACACTTTCTCCAATGTAGGAATACACCAGGATTGCCTGTGCTCCTTCAGGATGAGAGGACTGAAAGGGCTGGATGGGCAGATCTGACCTCCCAAAAGGATGCTCTTCACCAGAGGCTGCCCATGCATATCAGGGCAGCTCTGCTTTCACACATATAAAAGCAGGAGGACCTGTATCTCTTCACCACAGGTCAGATTCTGCTCCAGATGTGGATCCTGCAGGTGCCAACAAGGCTTCCTGATGAAGTTACTGAGCTTTGCTTTATTCCCTCTCTGTCCAAAAAAAACAGCAGTCTCACTTGCAGGATTTTTTTTTTTTTCTTCTCAGGACCAGAAAAAAAAGGTGCCTTAAGGGAAAATTACGAGCAATTAATTCCCAGGGAATTCACACTATAGACTAATCCATAGGTGGATTACAGAGGAAAGCCCTTTTCTCCTTAATGCCAAAAATCTGCAAAGGACACAGTCAGGAACTGATAACCAGCAGTTTTGCAAGGGGCTACTGGTGACTCTCTGGGATCTGCATTCCATCTCTAATCCCTGAGCATCCAGCACAATGGGAAACAGCCTCAGCTCTGCCCTCACTCCTACAGAATATTCCTGTACATCTCCACCTGGAGACAAAGCCTTTTAAGACTTCCCAGCATGGCTCTAGCTGGGTCTTCTGAGCTTTCCAGGACAAAACTAACTCCTGTTATCATTAAGCAAGCGCTGGAGAAACCTTAATACATGGATTTACTGCATAAAAAGCCCTTGGAAAAGAAAAATATGTCTAGAAATTACACCAAATATACATATATATCTCCAGGCTCATAAATAAGTCCCATTCTGAAAATCAGGTGCACTGCTCAGCTGTTGTGATAATTTAAGTGAGCTACCAGGGAATATCAGCAAAAGTGACACAGAAACCAGAAGTGGACAGAGGTGAGTAATAAAACAAACAAAAAAATCCTTGAGCCAAAAATATATCAAAGCCAGCTCCACTGATGTGTTTTCATTGCTTAGAGATGTAGTGCCATTCTCATCTGGTTAATTCCAATTCAGCCTTCCTTTGATATACCTTTTATAATTTTCAGTCTAATTATAATGAAAATCATTTTTCACTGTAATTTTGCAATAAAAATGTTTCCTTGTTTCCCATTACCCAAGAACATGATGTCGCCCAGCTCCTGAGCATGCCTATGATGTGCATAGTGCATCTTCTCTTTCTTAGCATTTAATCTCTTCATAGTCTGCAGATGTCAAGAGGTTCAGATTAAGCTTGTTAAAGATCTGCTTCACTCTAACTCACTGATGATTATTTATTTAGCAGTTTTATGTAACCCTGTCATTGATAAGCACTCTATTAATTTGCCGAGGGACAAATCAACACCAGTTATTTTTCTACTGGCTATTAGATTCAGTGCTGCTGTTTGTTACAAACCACTTGCCAGTTAATTATAAATTATGGGTCCTCTTTGCCTATATTAATTGATATCTCCTCTGCCTTTGTAATACTAGACAAATAAATTGAAGGCAAGATTTATTAAGCAGCGCGTGTCTTCCATCTCTTGATTAGTATTCTTTACTTTTTTAACATTTATACTTGTTTATACAGAACAGTGCATTAGAGAACAGATCCTTGGGGTGTTTTTGGGGGAGACAGGAAGACTTATTTAACAGCTTCCCACAAATTAGATGGAAGTGACACACAGCTTAAGTTCAGCAATTTTTAAATGCTCCTTTTGATTTAATCAAGTCTTGGGTCATAGTGTCTCTCTGTATAGAGGCAGCATACACATATTTTACAGGAACTGTGGATGTGCAGGTATGTGAAGCATAATGCCAAACTCAAGTTCCCTGGTTTCAGAGGAATGCCAAACAATCACACCACTCTGAACCCGGCCACAGGAGCAAAACACGACGTCATTCCAGGGAGCTTGAATGTAACAGCAGCTCATTCCAGCCTCCAACCTTTAAAGTTCACTGCTCTGTGTGATAAGGATGTGACACACGCACATGTTCATCAGGGTTATAAAAGGTTTTACCCTCCTGCCACTTGACAGGTGTCAGGAACCATTGATCCCAGAGATTACAGTTACATTCCAAACCTAATTATGGCCAGTTTTTAATGCAATTAATAGCTTCATCTGCAGCGCCCCAAGTGTTTTGCTACATACCATGTTAGATAAATTCACAGAAAGCACATTCCTGACCCTCTGGATGAATGCATCGCTGTATTGACTGTTCACAAGCAATATCTCTCTCATTAATTAACTCTTACAATGCACTCATTAGTATGTGTGTATGTTTTCTACCAGGCAGAACATCTGTATCACCCTCTGGAGGCTGAGTCACAAAGACTACAAACAAACAGTACCATGATACCACAGCTCTCCTAATTCCTGGAATGTTCCATAGTCTCTGTTCTTTCCTGGTAAAAACACCCAGAAATGTGTACCCACAGTCAAACTGGAGCTCGAGTGCCTTTGCAAGCAAATGTCTGAAAATTACCTGACATGGCTTACTGAAAAGCAGCAAAAATTAAATTAATTATGAGCATTCCTGTAAGGGAGAACCTGGTTTTTGTATCAATGCAATGATCCCTTGTCAGCAGGACTCTAAATACTCCATGAGGGTGAGGGGATAATGTTCTATCTCTGCCATGGTTCCATGCTCAGCCCTGCCCCTGCAGAGCATCTCCACCCAAACCCACACTCAGCTGCATCAAACACCCACCTGATGCCCCAGGTAAGGAATGGGGAAACCATTTCAAATGAAATAGGAAATGACCTGAACTCATGCTGTAAACCAATTTTTTTTCCCAGATTCACAGAAGTTTGAACAGCTTTCTTGTTCTGTTTTCCATTTTCTTTCAGAAGAAATGTAAAATTGAGGCCTTGACCACTCAAGGTCATTAAAAATCCCATTAACCTTTTCACAAGGTAGGGCTTAAGTAGGGTTAATTAAGCAATATTGCTTCACAAGGGTCTGAGAAAGCATTTTGCTTTCTAGTTTCAATAGATATGGCAGTAGGTTTGCATGCCTCCCATCAGTTTTGTTTTAAATTTTGGGTCATGTCCCCCACAAAGAAAAAAACCCCAAAACAATCACCAACCAAAAACCTGTAGAAAACCATGCAAGACCCTAAATTCACCCAGCTGTAACATGCACCTCAGGTTCCATGTGTCCCACTGAAAATGATGCCCACACTCCTTTAAAAGAGTCTCTGTGGCCAATGAATGGTTTATATACCCTGAAAAAATGTTTTGAAAAAACATTTGTACACTCCAGAAATACTCTCATCACTGTAATGAATTAAAGAAAATACTGAGTCATTTTCCACACACCATAAATAACCATTTGCATTTATTCATTGCTGGGTGCTGGGAGCATTCTCAGAAAAAGAACTCAAAGCAATGATAAATCAGTCATAAAAAGTGAGAGAAATATGATAAACTACATATTAGGCCAGAGAAAAATCTGCCATACAGAGCTTGGAAACTGTCACCATCCAAGAGGAATCTGTGACTTCCACCTGCAAGTGCCTTCAATCATCTTCCTCCACACCCTTCATCAGAACTCCCCATACACATCATTATTCAGGAATTAGCAACATATCGAGATAATAATCCCCAGCCAGAATCACATTTATGAGGTGGTTCTTTTTAAATACAAACTCCAAATGCTGCAAAACTTAACTTCTTCACAGGAATGCCAAAGTGTTAGCAGGCAGGAATTGCAGCAGGATAACATGATCTGTGCTGTCTGCTTCTCCTGACCCACATAAAGCTGAGCCCTGGCTGGATATTAATTCTCCTGGGTTGCTAAGTCATGGCAAAGCCACCTAAAAGCAGCAGAAAAATAAACTTTTCAGCCTGTTGTGCTCAAGAAGTTAATTATGTAATTAATTCAATCAGACAGTAGCAAATTCAAAACATGGCTTTTTTTCTTTTTTTTTTTTACAGTGAAAAAATAGAGTACAGGACTTCCTGCCACAAGATACCCCTGCTAACAACTTAGCTAAATTAAAAACATCAGACATTTATGTGGCTAGAAAGCACATATAAGAGCAAAATAAACAAATAATGTTAAAATAAAACACATTTTATCAGGCACAGATTTATCAGCATCCCCACAGCAACCTTCCTTTTCCTAGAAGATTTTTTGTATTAACTATATTATGACAACAACTTCCAGCCCAACTTTGGATAAGCTGGAAAAAGCTTCTCTGTGTTTCTTTCTCTCACCAACTCCTTTAAACAGCCACCTTCCAGCACCATATTCCCTGGCCATGTGAGCTGTAGATGGATGGGTTGTCAATGGCAGGAACACTTCCTGACAAAGTGACCTCACAACTCCACACCATCTGGCTTGGGTTGTGACTCTGAAGTGTATTGATACTTGTCAGAGGGAACATGCACATTAAAATCTATTTAGATAAGTAGTTGAACAAGAAATCAAAGTATTTTCAGTCTTGTCTGAGCTTGCATAGAACAGTTCCACAGTGGGAATTTCAAAGCTGGGTTGGACTTGCTCTGTATTTTCTTGTTAATCTATAGTTGAATAAAAGGAGAATGTAAAAACTGGAAAATCAACACCCTTAGAGCATCCTACTTGGTTGTGCAGATATCCAGGCATTGCACACTTGTATAAATAACTCTTACTAAAACAAAACTTAACCCACTGTTCCCCAGAGTTTCAACTGCTCCTCCTCCAGAACCTTTACAGGAATAACCATCTCGACACCTCAGAGCACCTGCCTGATGTTCTGTGCACAAAAACGTCAAAGCACAGGGAATTCTGAGGGGAGGGGAGGAGAGTGAGTGGCCCAGAGCCTCAGCCAAATTCAGCCTTGAATGCAGCATCAGGGCACATCAGCTTCAGCTCCCACACTTACACTCATGCAACTGCATCCCAGTTCACTATAAAATATTACCTGAGAGAACCCATATTTATGGAAAGGGAAGGGTATATATTTTCTGCTGGAGTGGGAAATACATCTCCGTTTTTAGCTGTTAATATTAATTTTATGAGTTCTGTGCCTGAAGATCATTATTAATGCCTTTTTGAGATTTCATTAACACTACAAAAAATCCCCAGAAGTCAGTTTTGGTGCAAAGCTTATTTTAAGTGGGTAAATTCCCTGTTTTTCCTTTTTTTTTTTTTTTAAAAGCCAGAAAGGGTAGATAAAAGACCTATAAAATAAATGCTGAGTGAATAGGACTCTCAAGCTATAGACCTTGTGCTGTGAAAATTCTACTTTGTCTGGCAAACACTATTAAACAGAAATCTATGAACAGCATTTTTTTTTTTCCCATTTCATACAGGGGAAAAAAAGAAATCAGATCTGACCCAGTGACTTCGATGACAATGGTGAGAGTCCTACTTTGTGCAAAGAGTTATAAAGACAGAATTTTTACTCTTGGGTGGGCATTTTAACATTCCCAGCAACGGTGCTTCACTCCTGGACTCGCTGAGATCACTCAATACAGCCCCGGCTGGTGGCACCAGTGACTGGTGTGTCACAGCAACCCTGACAAGTCCTCCTCACGGGTTTGGTTTGGAGGGGCTGGGGGGGTTGAGATTATTTCCTAAATTACACAATTTTTCAATAAAGTGTTGTCAAAGTGTGGGTTACTACAGTAGCCATCTGAATGGTGAATTTGAGTTTCAGGAGGACAAACCTCACACTTTTACAATAATTTGGGTTGTCTCCAATTGGAATTCAAACCCAGGTGTCAGTGGTGAAGTGCCTGGAGGCCATCAGAATAACTGACTGTGTCACCTTGTCCTCCTAATGATCCTTATACATTTAATGTAAACAACATAAAAGCAAGTGCTTATTCAAGCAGGACCACTACATATGTTTACCTGGGACTGTTGTTCTAACTTGCACAGACTATAAAAAAAATAACTAGCAAGAGAAAAAGAAATGCTCAATGCTACAGCAGAGCATCAAACTATGGATTTGGAAGCCTGGTGCCTGCTGGTGTTTCAAACAAACCCCAGAAGCTGCTCTTGGAGGGGGTCGTAATGGCTCATGCAGCCTATTTGGAGACCATTTCTTGTCTTCCAGTGCTGTGTGGCTCTCATTATAATGATAATATCCAGCATTTATGTGGCTATTTACATCTTTCACATGCTGTACCAACAACTAATTAATCCTCACAACACCCTATAGGGTAGGTAAGGATTATTATCCCCATTTTATAACTGGAGGAATTGAGACAGAGGGGTAACAGTGACTTGCTGGAAGGCACTCAGCAAGTTCAAGGCAAAGCTCAGGTGAAAACACAGGGGTTGCTGGCCCCCAGAGCCCTGTCTCAAGAGCCAGCACCTGATTTTAGAGCCACTGTTTCAGCCAAACCCATCCAAATAGCCAACATGTGAGTTTCCATTAGGTGCCTGAGGCATTTCAATCCTGGCATTGAAAGAGGTTGTGCAGGCTCAGCCTTGGAGCTTCAAGACCCCACTGGACAAAATCTCTGAGCAAGCTAGTTGGCCTCATGGATGAGCTTGCTTTAGGGCCAGATGCTGAATTTAAGGGAGCCTGAATTATCTGATTTTATGAAGCAGGTGTTTTCTGGGATGGTTGCAAGTTTTCCAACACTCTTTTTCCATCTGGGTTCTTTCTACAGGTGCTCTCACCTCCACCTGACCTTTGGCAGGCAACCACACAGGCAGCACTAGATCTGTGCCAACATAAACAAATAAATGTAAGGCCATCAAAAGCCAGTTAGTAACAAACAACAAAAAAAAGTCTCTTCTGTAAACTATTTCCCTGCTTGTATCCAAATTTAACATCATCACTAAATACAGACTTTTCCATGAGAGAAGACAGCATCCAGGTTTTCTTCCAGTTCCACACTCTGAGTAACAGGACAGGAGAAGTTCCATCCCTGGTCAGCCCCGTCATTGTCACCAGCTCTGGATTCAGGGCCAAATAAGAAATTGACAATAGCAATGTAAACCCTCTTGAAGTTAGTCTCTGCCTAATGCCCCTCCTTGCTGCAGGATCACAGCTGATACTCCACTCTCCTCAGCAGTAGCTGGTTATTTAGAGGAGCTCAAGTTCCTTCTGGGGAAAAAAAGCAACAGTTTCAAAAACTGCTGGATATCCTGTGGTTCCTACTAAAATGAAACCAAGCTGTTTGGGAACTTCTGTTATTTCATTCTGATGCCTAATGGGAATGGTTGGATGTAAAATTGTTTTAGGAACTGAGCCTTAAACGTCTAAAAGATTGTTCGTATCCTTTTGCATGTACTTCAGCAAACAGAAGGAATTACAACACTGACAACTGGAAAGGGAAATTAGCAGCCACATTGTCACATAGAAGCCAAGAGAGGGGAGTGCTCTGAGAGTAGACACCACCAAACACTAAGTTTTGCTTTTATGGACCCATTACAGATTAAAAGCCTGGTTCCCTGGTCACAGCCACCTCCCTTAAGAAAGATGGGGTTTAAAAAGATGATGGTATTGGTTACCTGCCACCTGTGCTTGTAATCCCTCAAGGAGAAAACAGTGGATGTCAGTAAGTTGTACCTGATACTACAGCTGGTTTATTCCCAAACCTGACCCATACACTCACCTACAGTCATAGACTATTTTGTACTGAACTACATGGCCTAAAGAGTAAGGGCACCCCAACAGAATCCAAAAGGAGCATCTCAACAACATGAGTTTGCACAAAAACTTTTTTCTCCTACTTTTATTTCTCTGTGCTTTTCCAGGAGTGAAGCCAAAGCCTAACCTGTATTTTATATTCTCAGAAGCCACATTTAGAAGCTTGTATTTATCCAGGCAGAGCTGTCAGTCAGACACTTGTGGCAAACAAGGTTCCCTTCACTCTGTGAGGGTCAGTTTGACCAACACACCGAGGACAGCTCCTCTCTCCCAGTTCCTGGGCATCTGAGGATGGTGCTGCACCCCACAGATAACCAGGGGACAAAAGGCTGGCCTTACACAGGTGGCAGAGTTGGTTTAGCAGCAGTTTCTCAGGTTCAGCAGGAGCACAGCAGGGTAATGTCAGAACCCTTTTAAAACACTAAATATACACCTGTACCAGGCTCCCCACAGTGTCCACAGGGGTCACAGTGCCTATTACAGACAGCAACACAGGCAAAGCTGCACCAGCAAACCCCTTTGTGAGAGTTATTAAGATGTTGACAATATGAGAATCAGATGAATTTACCACTGCTTCAGTAATTGTCTTTCATATATGAGCAACCCCCTACATACAACTTTTATGATTCATCATATTTATTTTTTGTTTCCTCAAGCAACATCTTTTATTAGTTGCACACTCACTACAGAAATTTAATTTCTACAAGAGAACAACAAAGCAGTTGATTATTATTATTGAGAATCTGGTACAACACAGAGTGAAATAAAATCTATAAGGCATTAAAATGACAGATTAGGCAAGAGCTGTATTCATTTACAAGTGTTAGAACATCATGTTAATGCCTCACAAGCACAACATAAAATGAAAATCAACTCTTTCATGCTGCTTTACTAATACTGCAAAGCTCCACGGAGCACAAACAGTAGTTCCTGTTAAAGAGGCACTGTCCTTTTGTAGTTTTTACAGGCAGTGGGTTTATCATTAACACTTGACAGAAAACTCTTACAGTTCATATTAGCCATAAACTTGACATTTCGACCACTTATGGATTTAAAGATGATTATTACCCATCTCAGCCAGACCAAGTGTATTAAGTATATGGCTGTCCCTCAACAAAACTTTAAAATTCGTGCACAAAACCTCTTTGGTGTAAAATGTTCATTAGGAAAGCATTATATTAAAAACTTTTCAGAGTCACTGCAAGGCTACCGTGGCCAGATTTCCATTCATATGAAAATCTGCCTGCAGCTTTATTTACTACCAAAATCTCTGAACATAAAGTGACAGGACATGCAAATAGGAAGATCTGAAATGTTCACTTTACTCACACGAATCCCATCACTGGCAAATGCATTTGATGGTGTTTGTATCCTTTTGATCATATTCTGTGTTAGTAATGTCTTGATTTTCCTGGATATATCACCATTATTTTTTTCCTTAAACTCATACCTTAGCTTCAAATTTGGAAAATGTTCACCTGCTTTGGAATATGATGCTGTTTGTTCAAGTCTTATGGAAAGGAAATCCATGGACTTTGTTCAGTAACAACCAGATGTACAACTTGTTCTAATTCATTCCCCAATACATCCTCAACAATTTTGTAAAACATTTTGAGGGATGTATATACTCAAAAGGACACCTGGCTCTCCTATAGAGAGCACAGCAGTATCAGCACAAAATTCAACAGAGCAGGAAAAGTTTTTAATGGGCTGGAGAAACATTTTCATATTTAGGTGGCTGTGACCACCAAATCTGCCATGAGTATTTCCTGCCTGCCCAGAGCCATAACTTTGGAATAAAAACATCCTTTGGCCAGGTGCAGAGGAGCACAGGACAGGCCTGAGCCCTGGAGAAGGAGCAGGTGGGTGTCAGACCATCACAGGAGAGAAGATAGGAAAGGATTATGAGGAAGGAGGAAGAGTCACAAAATGCTTTTCTCCACATGGACATGGTTGGTATCCAATTTCCACCCCTTGTTCCACCCACAAAGGGAATAAAGCACAAGGAACAACAGCACAAATAAAAACACACTGGTAGCAATTTAAACTATGCATCTAAAGCTGATAAATTGTAAATAAATCAAATGCTGGAGCACAACAAGCCTCCTCCTGAAAAATGCTCCCAGGAAATTACCACCACAGATGCTTCATCAAGGGTTAACACTTTGTGTGTAACATCCCTTGGAGAAACGAACTGCAAACTTTCTGATCTACAAACTCACTAATTTCTAAGAAAGCCAGAAGCAATCCAAGTTACTGTGATGCTGAATAAATCTGTGAATTACCTAAATCACAGAGGGTTGAACTTTCCCCCCCTTATTATAAACTATCCTTTGATGAGATTACAAATAATAAAAAATAAGCACAACAAAGTAGCTCACGTTCTGAAGGCACTATTGAGGTTCCCTAAAGCCAGGTGCTCCCATAAACACTGGAGCAGGGAGGGGGGAGAGCCTTTCTTAAATAAGACATAAAATCCTCTCCCCAAATTGCCAGAAGAAAAGTTGGTATCTGGAAGACACAGCCACTGGTGGATATACACTGAAATATTTATCCACAAAGAGGTGAGTGACATGATGGAAAATCCTAAAAAGCATCAGGAAATAATGAACAGTGCTTTCCCCAAAGGCATAGCTGGAAGTTGTAACAGGACTTCTCCTCTCTCCAACTTTATCAAATGTCCTGTCCTCATGTCACTTGAAGGGTGAGTGACAGCTGGGGGAGGATTCTCTGCAGGAACACTCATCTGATCTGCTTGTGTACCTCAGTAAAAATGTCACCAACCAAACTACATTTGCTGGAAACCTGAAAAATTCTGTCCTCCAGCAAAAATAAAACCCCTCTTCTGTTTGTATTGTTTTCCTTCCCAACCGATTCAGTTTTAAACCAGTATAAAGTTTACCCTAATGACTCCTCTGGAACACCACCACCAGATGCAGCGTAAACTGCCCCCAAAAAAGATAAAAGCACTTTTCAAGCCACCTTTCACACCCACAACAGAGATGGTTGTATTTTGCCAGATCAAGCTCACTAATTTATTTTTTACTGCCCATGAGTTTCCATTTGAGTTTTAATCCTGCACAAAAAAAAAAAAAAAAAAAAAAAAGAAAAAAAAAAGAAAAAAAAAGAAAGCAAGAAAGAATATTCAAGAAGGTTTCTACTATCTGAGCAGGGAATATTTTGGGGCTGCTTATTCATATCATTAGCTGCCATCCTTCAAAAGCACTGCAGAAATCACTGCAAAAATCTCAGAACCAGATGTTTTGACATTCTGTGCATTCCAGGCACCCTTATTACTTTTTAGAATTTGATTAATTGAAATAACTCCTCTATTAAAATGTCATTTTAAAAACTCGAGAAGTAAGACTTGATAAGGAAGAGGTTTGGATTTTTCCACTAGACATGTTCTTAAAGATAGACTGATAAAGTTCTGCATAAGAAATTAAAAGTACAGATTAAAAAAACCCAACAGAGTAGGCATGGAATGAATTACACCAGCTTTTAGGTTCAGAATATCACTCCACAATTTCATTTCATTTTACATGTAATTGCAAAGGAAGGGAAGATGTTTAAAGCTTGAAATGGAATGGACACCTAGATTTTTTTTCTCCATTTTGAAGTCAATGTTAAAGTATTTCAGGACAGTGTTACAGGAATTCTACATTTTTGTTATATAAAATATTTCAGACTGCACTACATCCAAATAAAATCTGACAGGAGGCTGCAATAGCATTCCAGTTTGGATCATGGTGTTTCAAGGAAGTGGTAGCAAAATAATGCCTGGGAAGGAAGGCAGGCAAAAACACAGAAAACCTGCTCCAGCCAGAAAATAAATAAATAAATAAATAAATAAATATATAGGGAGAAAAAGAAATAGCCCCATAAGGCAAGTGCAATATTTTGGATGACACAGACACAAACTGCTGGGAATAAAAGGGAGCATAAAAACAGGGCAGCACTGCAACGAAAGGTTATTTCTTCAAGAGGAAAACCTGGGAAAAGAACCTACCTTGCCAACACCCAGTTGTATCTCAGATACAGACATTTGTTCACAGATTCTTCTGGGGGAAAGTTCAGATGTAGCTTTGCTGTCATGAAAAGCACATACCTGTACAAGCATCTTTATTCACCAGCTTAGAACCATCTGAACTGCAGCACACTTGAAATACCAAAGGATTGATAAATATTCAATCTATAATGAAAAATACTTTTTATTGTTATATGTGTTTCTCAAAAGCATTTTGAAAATCATTGCTTAATTCTAACCTGTCACTACTTAGTTTTTTTTTCAAAAGGAGCCCCTCCAACCCTGGCATTGCTGCACTTTTCCCTTCATCTCCAGGAATGCAGGTGCTGGTGTCTTCATTTAAATTTCTTATCCCACAAACAAGCTTTGGAGGCCAACCTCCTGCTGAGCAGTTACCAGGAATGGGGCATCCATGGGGAACTTTTCAACCTGCCATGATCTCAGCTTTTGCTCCTGTTGCTGTCCCCCAGTCAGAGTGAGTTAGGTCCAAATCCAAAGTATGACAGCGAGTGTGAGACACTGGGAGTTGGGGCTGTTCTCTATGCAGTCATACATACAGCATGGAAGAATGAGAGACAGGGAGAATGAGAGTCCAGAAAGGCACAGGGGCAGGAGCAAACTGCACAAAACTCCCCACCTTTGCTAGTGGAGTCTATAAGGAAGGGCATAGGGACAGCATGGCTTGAAAAGATTGACCTATAAGAGCCAATTTGTGCAAGGTTCTGTGTGTCTCAAGCACAAACACCCAGCCAAAATGAAAGTGTGGCTCAGGACAAGTTAATCCTGAACTTAAGAACCCTCAACTTGCAAAGGTTTTTAACAAGGGACAACTTACTCGTTACACCTTGAAAAGGGGTATTTGGTG
The DNA here is from genome assembly GCA_024734555.1 of Trochalopteron elliotii. Classification (NCBI taxonomy): domain Eukaryota; kingdom Metazoa; phylum Chordata; class Aves; order Passeriformes; family Leiothrichidae; genus Trochalopteron; species Trochalopteron elliotii. Next base: position 2,774,771 of record JANPWX010000088.1, read on the forward strand.
ATGATTCTGCGTCTCCCTGTTGTGGAGTTCTTAAAGCAGGGAGTCTCTCTCGTCAAGATACTTCTGCTTTCTGATCCAACAAAGATAACCTTGTCACCCACAGTGTTTGACAACCCTAAAAGGGACACTTCCCATAGTATCATCAGCATGCTTGGAGCAATACCTTCCCTTCCTTAGTCCTGGGAAAAAACAGGTGCTGGGATGAAAGTCACTCAGTTAAACTTCAGTCTGTTATAAGGAAATCAAGACAATGTCAAGAGAAAATTTCTAGACTATGCCAGCACTAATAACTGCTCTGTTACCCACAGCCAGGGGGATCTTTCCATTGTCATAACTTTCCATGGTCTCCAAAACCCCAGAGATGGATCAGCCCTGACAAGTGTCCTAGAGAGCAAAATGGAGAGTGGCAAACTGCTGCCACCTCTAACTTTGTCAAAAGACACAACTCTCTCCCTTTTGTTGTGTCCTCTTAACCATGTTTTCCTTACTTATAAATCTTGTTAGATACAGCATGCCCAATCTGTAATTAAATGTGAAATCAGTCAAGATCTCCATCTTGATGGAAGAAGGTTGCCCATCAGTCAGCAAAGCCCATCTGCAAAACCATCATTCACCTCTTGCCTAGATTTTCTACTTTTCCATAACTGGATAAACAAAGTTCCAGTGGGATTATGGTTAAAAAACTCAGGGACTGCCTCTGTCTGGAACATAACAAGCAGCACCTCAAGACTGAGCCTGAAATGCCAAAATAAGAACCTTCACAGACAGAATTAACCCTTGCCCCTAACAACCATCCTCTGGGCAAGATCTTCTAATAACTGACAGGGATGACAATGCTCAAATCTAACTTGGCAACAAAAGAAATTTTATGGAAATCTGAAAAATTTGGCTTGGGAGGTCCGTAAAACAAACAATAGTGTTGTTCCTGTAACAAAGAAGCCAGTCACCATGATTAGGTTAACTGCTTTTTTATTGAAGAAAACAGCTGAAAACAGGGACCTGGGACAAGCCCAAGGTCCCCAGCGACAAAGCTTGAATTAAAAAGACAGCACACAGGCTGGGTACTCCTTCCATCAGGAGTACCTCCGGAGGACCCCACCCCTCCCCGGGGGAGTCCTTCTATAGCCTCCAGGTCACTCATCACAAAGCACCACACCCACACATTCACCCAGCCCAAACAACAACCCACAACTGTCCAATTCAACTTAATTCAGCCACAACAGTTTCCACTAAACACAGGATTTCCAGTGGTGGCAAAGCAGATCTGTTTGGAACTTCGACTGATGCTTAATAGATCAATGTAGGGTTTAATTGATAGAACAGATGGAAGACACAGACTCTGCAGCATTAAAGAGTTATACTTAATGCATAGGAATAACTTGGGTTTAAAATGTTCCCATAATTGTCTGTGCACTTTAACAGTGGCCTGAATTCTGTCAGATATTTCCACTCATACTGATTTACAAGTTTATAATATGAGTGTGTAAACTTGATGAGATCTGATTTTTGTAGTGGGGAAAAAATTACGAATTAAGCAAAAAGAAGAAAAGTTTTAAAGAGAGCTGCTCTTGGTAGGATAGAAAGCTAACAAAGGCCAGGGCAGTTCAGCTGTGAGGTCAGCAAGGACATATTGAAGTCCTCTCTGCTCACCAAACAATCTGAGCACACATTTAGATCATCTGATGAAAATCAGTGATTTGCCCAGGGTCTCCACACTCAAGAACAACACTGAGCAAAAGAGCCAGATCTTCACAATTAAGGATAAACATACCTTAAAATTACATTTTTGCTTTGGATTTCTGTCCACCTTTAACATTAATTACAGGTGATTATTTATATACAAGAGGATGGTGAATTTGTTGATAAACCAAGATTTCTTTTCAAGGCTGATTGACCCCGAGGTTTTCTTGAAAAATTACTCTTTCCAGCAGCACACAATAAGTGGTAATTTGATAATAATCTCTCACATTTATATCAGCGTAGATAGACAAAGTTGGACCATGCCTTATCAGTCTTTCTTTGAAGACAGACCAATAATTCATATAAAGTGGCTGGGGCAGGCATGAGGGTGGTAGGGGGATGATGCATGTTGAAAAATAATATGAACCTACTCTAATTTGCTATTATTCTGCTTTCAAGCTACAAAAGGCAAAAAGGCAATGCACTTATTATAATTTACTTCCCATTACGTTACTGTGAATTACAACATTTGCTATGGAAAATAAAATAAGGACTGGGAAATTCATTCAGGTTGGTTTGTATCTTCTGAACAAAGCTAAATACGTGCAAGTGGTCCAGTGCCTAGGGTGGGCTCAGAGAGTCCGAAATGACTCAAAAAAATACCACCCATCTCCACCAGCTCCTCTTATGGTCACTGTAGCACTGCATTTGTGAGACCCCTGTTCCTTAAAAGCCCAGCCAAGGATTGGCTTCTCCTTGTGCTGGTAATTTCTTTCCTGTGGGATAAGTCAACACCACTTTCAGCTCCTGGTACAATCCTGCGGGATGGTTCCTACAGTCTGTGCTATTCCATAATGATATTGCATCAGCCCCTCTCCACCCTCATCTCTTTAAACATCTGTCTTGTAAACAGCACAAATAGGTTGACATAAAATGCTCTAAAAGCCTCAAAATACTCCAGTTCCTCCCTGGCCATATTTTAGAGGCACCAGTTGCCTGAGAAGTATGGGACTCCAACTGATTTCCAGTACAGTGAGATGCCTGGGAATTTTCAAATCCCATTCAGCATCTTTTGCATCTCATTTTGGTGTTGCAACAAACACCAAAAGAATCTGCCCTGTGCCCTTTAAGACGGACACTCAATATGGCATTTCCCCTCAGTGCTAATCAGCACGGCACAATTACAGGGTAAATGTCAAGTTATCCTTTCCCTTTACAGACATTCCCACATGGAAAGGAGTGTCTGTACCCAGACAACTTCCCCCTCACAGTCCAGCACAAGGTGACTCCCTACCCAGTAAACCCAGTCTGGTTTTGTACAGAACTGAGAGGAGCTACCAAACCACTCATCCAGAAATACAGCTGTGGTTACCTACAGGTAAATTACCCAGGAACTGGATAATTCAGAGCAAGGAATAAACAGGATAAACATTCTGCAAAGGTGCTCCACAACCCTTTGACACACACCTCAGGTATCTTGTTATGCATTTCTTGCTCCATCAAGTTCTTGTTTTATTTTCAATAAGCAAACAGCCACCCCCACTCCACCCTAATACTGCTGGTGAGTCACCATTAAAGGGACACCCCCACCCATGTAAACATTCATCTGCCCTTCATTATGTAGGTAAAGTTGTTTTATGGGTTGTCCATAGAAATACAGCCAGACCCTGTCCCTGCACGTCTTCCAACTCAACACAGACCCAGTGTAAATTGTGGCATTTCCATTCTGTATGAAATTCAATGGGCTTTTCATTTTCAGCATAAACCTAAACTAGTTCAAGTCAGTGTGTGGAGGCGCCTCTGCCATGAAGCAGCAGTTTGCATTAAAATTACATTATATTGTTTTGACATGTCTGAAGCAAAGGTTAAAATCATCTTTTTGCTGGACATTGTTTCTGTAATATTGCCCTGCTGCAGAGCTGCAATACGAACAAGCCCAGAATGATGTGAAATATTTCTGATACAAATTTTATTTTTATGTGAAACTATTCAAATGCTGCTGTACAACATGAACTACGTGAACCAAATCAAATCCTCAGGTCAATTCCTTCTTCCGAGTGCTCCTTAGATAACAAAGTCTTGTTCTGCGAATCTGTTCAATATATTAAAGTTGATTCACTCGGACAGTGTGTAAGATATAATACATTAATCTGGGCCATTTCAATTTCTGAGGCTGGGACTATAAAACTGGTGTGCTGCATATCTAATTTTTTTTGAATACCTGATTTATGCATCCCTCTGATGCATAGTGTCGATGGTATGGCGGATGCGGCTGCTGCATTAACAACGGGCTGCATCAGCACTCAAATCTTATCTTGTTAAATCAGACAAATGTAGCTCAATGAAAAGGAAGGAATAAATGCCTGGGATGGTTGAAAGGAGTGAATTTTAATCCTGTTTGTTAGGGGACTTTCATGGCGGGGGCTGACTGACTGAGGCAGCAATGTCCACCAAGAGCTTATGGGACTATGAATTATTACATGCTCGCACATACAACTACACAGGCAGGGTATACAAAGGCACAGTTTTTCATTTTATTCCTACACAGACAGGTAAACATCCCCACACCAACATCCATCCAGATACAAACACACACCTCTATAAAACTGCAGAAATAAATGCCTTTTAGGAAAAGCAGGTCTACATTTACAAAGTGTAAATTTCCATCTCTCTCAGATTCAAGAACAACCATAATTGCTTCTTTGTATATAATTTATCATTTTATGCAAGGAAACAAAAGTTCTCACATGGCCTAAGTATTCAGGAATAGATTAGATTTTCAGAGTAATTATATATGTTTATATGATTTTGTGGCTGGATGGAGTACTGCCAGCACTCTATACACAGTCAATATTAATTCTCAAGGAAAGAAAATGTTCCTGTGTTTGCACAATCAACGAGACCTTTAGAAATAAGCTTTCTGCCAGCCAAGGAAAAGTTTCAATGGCACACACTCCGCAGCCTCAGCCGAGGTATTTACAATAAATGGAAGGTATTGTCAGAATTAATTCTTAGGGAAGACCCTGAATCATTCACTGTAATTTGAATTCCCTTCTCTGGCAAACTCTCCTATTTCATCCTCAAACTGTAACTTGGTTAAGGACCTTAGTTTAGTCTATAAAAATGTATTTGGGAACAGACAAGGATCACAAAGGTCTTCTACAAGGCTACAACCAAGGCAGCCTCAGCAGCATAAAGCCCCAGTCCATTTAAAGCCAAGTTATAGCTGGAATTATTTAATTGGCTCAAAGGTGAAATTTCATGCCCAGTAAAATACTGGAAATATATTATTTAAGCAGGCACCACTTCAGTACTTATTACTTTTCTCTCTCCACAAAGACTAATTATAACAGGAAAAAAGTCACAACATCCCATGTCTACAGCCTCTTCCTGTGTCCAAAACTACAAGGTCAGTTCTCCATCTGTGGCATCATTCCTGTTTGTTGTAATGTGACAACCACTGTTTGCAATGATGCAGTATTAACCAGGAGGAGGGCTAGAAAGAGCCGATCATGCTCATATACCCCATGTAACAACTCTCTCATCTGCAAAAGACCTGGGACCAAATCCTTGAAAATGAAATTTGAATGCTGTGTTTCATTTCCCTTCCGACTGAATGCAAAGACTCATCTTTAAATTCATGAAATAGAAACATTTTAGAGTTATCTTGAGTTAACTTAACCCAGCCTTAAAAAACCCAGTAGTAAAGAGAAGCAGTGATGGAGGCCCAGACATGACAGAGACAATTCATTATAGACCTTTTTGATTCAATTATCCTGGAAAGGTTGGTACACGCAGTGCAATGGAAGAGAATACAAATAAAGGCCACGTTCTCACTTTTCCTAAAAGTTCCAATGGCTTCCCTCTATCCCACACATATTAACAAGTGTGCAGATCAATTCAAAGCCTTATTTCTCTTTTGAGAACAAAGGGGAAAAAGCACATTTATACCAACAATTCCAAATCTAAGTAAGAAATAAGAGCTAATGGTTCTGACTGCTTTGGAAAACTGTGCTGTCAGGAGGGAAGGTTCCACTTCCTCACCAGCCCAGTGAGCACTGCACTGTCTGAAAAGCCAGGAGAGGTCTTCCAAGGGGAGACAGGGAATGTTCTTTGTGTGTTTTAGGGAATTTACACTGTGCCACAGTGATGGCATTCCAGGGAGAACATGCCTGAAGTCTTGGTGGCTGCCAGCCCCAGCCACTCCTGCTCTCACTGAGAGCCCTGCTCAGGAGAAGCAGCAGAGAAACACAAATAAAACGGCCAAACCTTGGGGAAAATACAGATAAAATGAGCAAATCAAGATAATTGTGCTAATGATCATAATGAAGGGAAGATTTTGTGTTTGCATGAAGGCTCCCCCTCCCCGTCACATGCCTGGTGCTACGGCCGCATCCAGGCAAAATGAGTTCCAGGCCTGGCTGGATGCTGGGATTTCTGTCAAAGTGGCTCCATTACATGTGTGTCCCCCAGGGTCAGACTGCATTAGCAGACTCCTTTATTCCATACATGATGAACTAAGGATTTGGCAGAGTGTGTTCCAAAAATTCATTTGTGATTGGCATTTGCAGTGTCCGCAGGAACTTCATCTCACTTTAAAGCAGTCTGGGGGGTTCAGCTTTTCTTTTTTTTTTTTTTTTCTTTTTTGTTATGTTTCCATTGGTAGAAAAATAAACCCTGAAACGTCTTTGAGGTCATGGAACAGTGACCCCATTGGCTGGGCTAATTTGATTGTGCCAGAACAATAGCACTGTACTCCTCTGCCAGCCAAGTGCATGCTAATTATGCGATTTGCCCTTGATAAGACCTTGGTGGGTCATTCAGCAGTTGTGATCTGTCACTGACTTCTAATCATGTATTATCGTCTGGGTGAGTCAGAATGGTACCCTAAGCTTTCTGTCTTTACAGCAATGTGGCACTCTAATTACCTTATGCCAAGTGGATATGCAGAGACTGAATTAAGTGATCACTGTGATTGCCTTCAAAATCTTCTCTTTATCCTTTGTGTTGCTTCTCTGCAATTTACATTTTAAGATGCCGAGAAGCTTTTGGTGAGACTGAAAACGCCACTCTAAAAAAATAACGATTTTTTAATTTTTAAAAAAGGCATCTCACCAATTCCTAACAGTATTTAAATGCTGCTAAACAATACACCTCAATAAGACTCAGTAAACTTGTTGGAAATCATAAGACATCCTCTACCTTTTAATCTGCAGCCAAAAGAGAAACAAAAGGAAAGCAGCCTAATCTCTTCCTAAAGTTTTAACAATACGGGATTGCTATTTAATATGTAAAAATTAATTATGGAGTGCTTTTCCACATTGTTTCTGCACGTGAAATGCACACATAGATAGAACAAATACTACGGAGCAAATGTAAAGCTGGAAAAGCTTCATTGCTGTGCTCGTCATGTTTATTAATAACAGCAAAGATGGGTTGGTGGACCCTGGGAGTCTTACAAATTCAGGCACAAATTCCTCACCTATTGGCTCAGGCATTTGGTGGCAATTCAAGGGATCGATGAAAATGCTCCATATTTCACCCAGGACTTTAAAAATCAGGGGTTTTAGCTGCACTGTGCTCCCCTATTGTTGCATAGCAACTCTCAAAAACTACAAAGCAATCTGTTATGGTAAACCAGTGCCATTAACATCTGTATTTGCCCCAAGAATGATCTAATGCCTTTTGCAATGAATATGTGGCGATACGTCTGGAGGTTAAACAAATAAAGTAATGATTTATAAAATTTGATACGATGCATTTGTCTGAATCAGCCTTGAAAATATGAACTCTGAAGTGCTACTTGAAAGTTGTCATAAAACAGACAAAAAAACCCTCACAATGTTAAATTTATAGTACCACTAACAGAAAATAAGGATTTTCAAAGCTTTTCTGTATTGTCTGTCAATATTGCAGTATAATTTTTTTTATAGAAACAAACTGGGGGTGGGGGAGGGAAAGTCAATAAAAACCATAAAGCACAATTGAGAAAAAATTGCAAGCCTTATTTTCCTCGAATCACATGATGCCCAAGCAGCATTATTTGCTGAAACCTTGGTTTGTTTGAGGGTGGGGGGGGAAGGAGAGAGAGAAAAAGGGAGAGAGGCAGAGTGCCTAGAAATAAGATGCAGTCCCTGGGTGGCAAAACAAAAGAGCCCAAGAAAAAAAAAAAAGCTGTAGAAAGTTGACACAGTCAAGAATAATGGCTAAATCTATCAAGTTTGATCAGGTCTGCTATAATGAAGTGGAGCTTCATATTCCAAGCAGGGACAATGAAGACAGAAGTCAGGCTCTAGAAATGTGCTGCTCACTTTGTGCTTGGAATATGCAGCAGCCAGCAGGGAGCCACAAGATAATTACACAGTATTTGTGTGGTTCCAGGGAGCTTCCTGCGCAGGTTGAATGCCCGCGCTATATTAAAAGGCAGCACAGTGAAATGTTTTTAATGAATATTTTTGTCAGGGAAAGAAAAGGCATTTGAATGATTTTTGTGTATGCAGGGAAGGAGAGGTGGAACATCACTGTCAAAATACAGGTACCTTTGTTTATATTTACTCCATTATTTACAGTTTCAAGAGCCTGATGTCCCTTCAATAATACAAATCGCAATGCCAGCTTAATGTTATTTAGGGCTAATCGCCCTCACAGTCCTAACTAATGTCTGCTGTTAGTGTGTTTCACTGAAATCCTGCCTCAACTGCCTTGAAACTACTTTTATTTTTATTTCCAGTAGGAGCTGAAATGTTTAGACACATTTAATCAGAAAACTCAAAGTAACACAGATGTTGATACTTACTATTCAGTAGCCCTTGGCAGTGATAGATTTAAACCACGAGAATACATTATTCCAGCACTCTGTAATTCTCACCTAACAGATGTGAGTAATCCACCGAATTAAAACCTCCAGACATGAGACTCATAAATGTTCATTCTGCAGCATGAGCCATCACAATGATCACAACCTGGACTTGGGCAAAAAAGTTCATTTCAAAGGCCTTTTGGTGGCCCAGATTTCAATATTCTCTACACCTAAGCCAGCCCCTGTTCTGCTCACACCTGAATCCCTTCTGGTATGCACAGCACAAGACAATTTGCTGTTCTGTGCTGCTCAGCATCCTCGTGCAGGGTTAAATCAGGCTCTTCAGATTCCACAGCATCATCCTCCACAAGAGATACAGGAACAAACACCCACTTCCTGCTCCAGGCAAGGGCTGCAATCCATGAGGAGTTTTTGTTGTTGTTGAGAAGTTTGTTTTTTGTTTTTTTCTATAAAAATTAACTTTTCAACAAATACCATGGTCGGTTCTATAATTAAACTGTGATTCAATAAACTCCCTGGCAAAGAAAGGAGGCCCAGGAACCCTCATGTCCTTCTACCCAGGATCAGCATCTCCACCTGCACTGCCCCATCTCCTTCCCACCCAAAACGCGTGCCTGGATTGAGGGGATTTATCACCAAATACCAAACAAGAACGCCAAAAGGTTCTAAGGGTTTTCCTAGAAAGCCAAAAAAAAAATACATATAATAATTTCTGGACAACTTGGAAACAAGGAATGCAATTAAAAGGAGTCACTCCTTTGGTGATGAGGCTTCAGGTAACCCACAGCAGCAGGAGACAAAAAGTTGCTTCACATCATCAAAAATACAGGTAACTTACACCCTGCCACATTTTTAACTCTGTGCTGACAAAAATAGTGACTATTTGTGATAACAGTCCTGAGAAAACCACAATAAAATAGGGTGATACTTCACCTGAACTCAGTTATTGACAAAAACCCTCAAGGATCAAGATAATGCAGCCAAAGAGGTATTTGGTTTTGTTTCTTTTTAAAGGACATTAGCAAATTATTGAAAAATTCTGATATTGTCACTGATTTTACAATTTTAAGTCTCTATTAAGAAAGGTTCTTGTAGAATAGCTATGGCCACAAATTATTCCAGTGTAGCTCCAGTGATTTCCTGTTTGCTATTGGATTTAAGTGCATCTAGAACTTGAAATTTATAAAATGAACAAATAAAACCTCCTTAAACTCTGAGTGGTGAAAATCGTTCCTCAGAAATTAATTTATTTTCAATTCAGACATTTGCTTCTTGTATATTTTTATTTTTTAAGAGATCTAAATTAAACTTCCTTGAATCACAGAACACTTCAGCAGTGTCACTTCAATTTGCTGCCTGCAGGGACTGATTCTGCCCTTTTGAACAGGAGATTCACCAAAGGCAGGAACAAATCCTAATGCAAAAGGGAATAAGAGGGTTTCACATATGTAACACCTCCCCCTTTTTTTTGTTTGCATTCCTATTTTAGCAACACTCTGTGGTAGGATTTCTGCCATGATCAAAGGGCTACACTGGAAATACCTCTTTCAGAATGATGAGTGCTATATTTTTGCCAAGGAACTGAATGCAATTTCTGCTCCCCTCTTTGTCTACAGCAGCTCTAATTTAAAAGGAAATCTTTCAATTATCAGATGAAGAGGTAAACAGCTGTCACATTTGGAGCCCATGTAAGCATTATAACCTACATTCCATACCCCTGAGCAAAGAAATCCAGAGGAACTTTCTCCACCACAAAAGATGGGAACTAAGTGAGAGTTTTCATTTTATTTTTGGCAAGTCGGTAAAAATTTTTGCAGCTTTAAAGGTTCAAGCCCACCTCATAAATGGAGGGGAAATCATAAGTACTCCTTTGGACCCCTGGCTGTTGGAGGTTGCCTTTTTTGATTAGACCAAATAGTCACAACTAATCAACCACAACAAGCTGTGCTTGCTCTGTTTCAAATAGTTCACTCTACCAAATCTGGTTTTGAGTAACTGAAATATCAAAGATTACACCTCAACACTTAAGAACTGAACTCTCCTCCACCCACCACAGCACTCAGAGCCTGTGCTCTGTGTATGCAGCTCATTTCTGTTTCGCTGTTGTTACAAATAAGCTGAAAGAATAATAACCTCATTGGGTCAGATTCTCGTTCTCGTTCCGCCTGTCCATTTAATTCCATGTAAGCCAGTGCATTACACCAGATTTACAGCACTCTGAGTGACAACAGGATTCACTCAGGCCAATAGAATCCACTCAGGTTCTCACAAGTTTGAGTGAGGGCAGAATTGTGCCTCTAACGCAGCAAAGAAACCTTAATGCCATCCTCGCTGTGCACCCTGTTCCCTTGCAGCAGCCGTATAAACTGGGTAATGAAGGCAGAGCTCCTTTTTGCATCTGTATATTAAACAGTTATTTTGCCAATATTTATATGCCCATATCCCTGGGTACAAACAGAGCAGGGATATCAACCATAGCTGTTGCATGAGATGAGCTTTGTATCAAAGGAAAAAAGGCTCCTCTCCATCTCGGATGCTTTATTTTATTCAACCAGCTCTTTTTCACATTGTTATATCCAGTGAATGTAGCACGGTTGGATTCAGAAGAGAACCTTAAGCGTTATCATAATGCTTAGAAGCAATGGCTTCACACTGTATAATCTATCAAAGGTGTCAGATTTACAAAATGCAGATTTTCTGTCAAATTTGGGCAGTATAAGCACTGTATCTTTTCACTAAGGTGCTGACTGCTGTTTTAATGAGGCCCTTTGGTGGCTGTAAAAAACTGAAAGGAGAGGATTATAGGGGTTACCCTAGGTATTGTCTATTTGTCTTACAAATTTCACACTAACTACCAATTACATCGCCATAAACCTTTTGGCTACTTCAAGCTATATGCCATATAATACATAAAAAATACGCTGTGTTAACCTCTCCCATATTATACGAGTAACTACAGCCACTGATGCAAGTAACATATCTAATGAAGCCAATAATGAGCCTCTTTAAAAGTAGTCTTGTTATAGGAATAATATTAGAGCAGTTCAGTTAAAGGCTAAGGTCCATTATGGCACACTTCCTATGTTCTCTGGTCCCAGGGCTGAAAAGATGCTGACATGCTAATTCAGGCTCAAGAAGGGCATTAATCTCACAACCTTCTACTTGTCATGCTTAATGGGACATCCTGCCTAGGTGAAATGAACCTGATGTATTCAGGTAAACATAATTTAATAAGGGGGAAGAAAAAAAAAGAAAATCAAGGAATAGCCAGGGTCCGACATAATAGGAAGGGGAATATTTACAGTTTCTTTATGTTTATATCTCAGTGGAGAGGATTGTTAACATTCAACTGAGAATTAAACAGTGTAAGAAAAGGGCAAATAATGCAGGATTTGTTTAAAACCCAACTGCTGAAATATTGGTGCATTTAAAGGAACACATTCATTTGGAGGAGGAAGGGATGCACTAATATGGGGCTTGGAGCACTTGAGTGTAAAACAGATCTGGAGCTATGGAGTCTGATATTTAAAAGGCAAGCATGAATGTCAGTGCATAGCTGTAGATCCTCTTTGGGCTGTCATCAATCATAAGTCTAATAAGCTACCTAAAATTATGTCACAAGGTACAGAACAGTACCAATGGCAGCAGCTAAAGCAGTGCATGCCCCACTTGCAGCCCAGGAGGGAAATGCAGAAGCCACCTCCCAAACTGCCCAAAGCACAAGGAAAACGTACCTGGACACAGTGGGCATAGGTCTGGTGGTCCATGCTGCTGAATATACAGATGATAATTGTGGCCATTCCTTGGATTAGCAGGAGATCAGAGTACAAAAAAAATTTTGTCAGCTACACAGGAAAAATTGATTAATGAATAGCAGCCAGGTAACCAAGAAAACCAAAGCCTTGGGTATGAGGCTGTAGGATGGACTCGTTAGGTTTTACCCCTACAAGAGGGTCTTTATTTCCCTCGAATTTGCCCTTCACTGTCCTCAAAGTCTTAAGGTTGCTCTATGAATTTCTGTGCTGGGTGAGGAAGCAGGATGGAATCATCAGACATTCAAAGGGAATAAAACTATTGTAGATGCTCCCTGGTGACTGGAGAAAGCAGAACCTGCCACCCCACTGCAGAGCAGGGCTGTCGTTCCCAACCTCTGGGGCTCCTTTAACAAACTACAGCTTCATTCCTTTCATTCCTGTACAGCCCAAACATCACTGCAGCATCAAAAGCTCAAGGGAAAAACTCGGCAAGTTCTTCGGCTGTTGTCGGGTTTTAACTGTAGCTGCTGCCTAACTGAGCAGGGACTGTGTCACATCACCAGGGGAATGGTGATGAGAAACCAGAGAGAATTAGGTAAATATCCCAGTGCTGTGGCTGTGGAACAGCTGTGTTACAGTTGTGTCCTGTTCCAGAAAGGGAGCCAAACCCACCTTCCTCCCAACAGCGACTCCTTTTGCTGGCCAGGCAGGGCCCAAACTGCCCTTGTTTCACAGCACTGAGAAGAAACACAAACTTCACTTTTAAGCAGCAAAACCCCACAGGTATGGAGAGAGCACCATTCAGTGGGGCCCTTGCAGGCTCACACATGCAGGCATTAATCTTGTTAAGCCTCCAAACACACACTCCAAACAGGCCTTCGCTGCCTCACTAGCTCCCAATGCACCTTTTGACCATAAACATCTGGGTATTTTATCTAGGCTGATTTTTGCAAGCAGTTTCCTCTAAAGCCACTAATGCAGGCTGTTGCAATGGGGGCTCCTTCGTGCCTATTAGGTGCTGGCCACGCTGAGGCAGGGTGGGGGCTGTGCAGATGAACTGCTCCAAAGGGAGCTGCAGGAGACTCTCTGCTGCTGCAAGGCACGAACCTTCCTGGAGCTCTCGGGTGCACAGAGGAGTGCACTTGCCATTAAATTATTTCACAGCAAGAGGCCTATTACCTGGGAAAGCTGATCCTGCTCTAAAGGCCAGTGCAAAGGGACCATAGCCCTCTTTGGGGGAGATGATGTGTCTGGAGGAAGTAGCCCCAGGAATCCCAGGCAGCCAAAGACCACAGTGATAACAGGCATTTGTGCCAGGTACAAGCTGGGTTTGTGTGCAGGTTCCCATCCACGCAAACCTGAATCTGCCAAAGGATGGCCCAAAGAAATCAGCAGTTCAGAAGTTCAACCAGTAAGTGTTCATTTGTTCTCAGCTGCAGCTTGTAAGAGATTTGGAAATGGAGGCCAGTGAGATTGTCCCAAAAACACTGTCAGGGTTTGCTGATCCAGCACAAACCCTTCCCCTTAAAGTTAAGGAAAAGACTCAACAATATTCCCATATTTGAATGCATTCTCTCTCCAATAGATACTTTCCCAGCCTCATTCTTGAGGTTCCTTCGGTGCCAGGCAGTTCTCCCCTTACTTCTTATGATTTCTTTTTTCTCCCCATCCAAATGGGAACCATGTTCTGCTCTGTATAAAATCAGCTCTGCAGAGCTGGATAAAATATGTCACCTTAGGCACCTGAATTAATAGTTTGGTTATGTACTCTGTTAAGTCTTTACTATAGATCAGCATAACTGTGCCAGACAGACAGTTCTTTAGAGCTAACATTTTAAAAAGGTGCCAAAGCCAAGGGCCCTTTGAGATCCCACTGAATTACACAGATGAAAAAAAAAAAGGCACAAACCCAACCAAAAACAGACTTTTTTTTTCCTCCTGCAGCTTTCTTCAGTACCACTGGAAATATAATATAGCAGAAAACATTGGCAGGAATAAGCAGTTCCATGAAGTTGCTAAAGCTGCAATTAATGTTAATGAAGCTATACCTTATACAGAAAGGAGCCACAGTATAAATTGGATAAGTAAGAAAAACGATCAGCCATTGTGCTCTTCCCATACAGTCCATCAGGGTATTGCCTCTGCGAAGCCATCTTGATTTGAAACCATGAAATAAACCAAAATAAATCTGCAAGCAGGTGTTCCTTGGTGCAGGAGCACTGGAAGTTGTAACACAAACAGCCTAATTTTAGCTTCTACGGAGAGAGTGAAGTAAATTTACTGCTCAGCGATGCATCGAGCGCGGGGAGGACACGAGCAGCAGGAGCTTCCAGCAGGATGATGCTATTAAGGCAGGAAGACTTCCCGTGGCTGTTAAGGAAGTAGTGGAAGGCAGGTGATGGAAGTGGGGGTTTGCCAGGCAGCCACGGGCCCACTGTACATGTTAAGTTGTTGTTTTCTGCTCAGCTAAGCAGCAGAGAATTGATATGTTCGCAATGAAGTGCAATGACAATTAAATTGTAACTGACCTACATGTTACCATCATTACGCTTTCTCTTTTTTACTGCTTTCCCTCTTATTTAATCACACAGTATGGGGTTTTTATTAGGCTGTAATGTTAAAATCTTCATCCATTTAGCCATAAATGTTTGACTGGTTATCTATCAGACTTCCCTGCACTATACAAACAAAACCATTTTGCTGAATCATTGTTGACTTGTTTGTGGCCTAATTTAATGAGTGTAATAACTTACATGACTACCCAGTTAACATTTAGGAGCCCAGAAAAGACCTGCTAGCATGCAGCAAGCTACTGTATATGTTTTCTACTCCTATCACTCCTCTTTGCAGTAAATTTTATACAATAATATGAACTTCTGGCAAGGCTGTCTTTGCTTTTACTCAGCACAGGTTGTGTGCTCCTTAGCCAGGCTGCAATTCTGAAAATCAAGGGCCTCGGATTTTCAGTAGAGTTTCAGCCTTCTAAGAATCAGGTAACCTCTTACACAGACATTGAAATCAAAATAGCAAGCACAAGAATCCTTAGCACACATCCACTGCACTGTGCCCATGCAGGAAGCCACCTTATTGAGGAAGAAAACAAAACCAGTTCCTAGCACTGACGTAGAAAAAGGTTTTGAAGT
Organism: Trochalopteron elliotii; assembly: GCA_024734555.1. Taxonomy (NCBI): domain Eukaryota; kingdom Metazoa; phylum Chordata; class Aves; order Passeriformes; family Leiothrichidae; genus Trochalopteron; species Trochalopteron elliotii. Next base: position 2,790,169 of record JANPWX010000088.1, read on the forward strand.
TAAAAAACTGTGGAAAACTAAACCTTATTTCAGATGAGGTGAAAGAAATGTGGCTGGTTTATGACATTCAGGGGCCAGTCCCAGCTGTTTGGGTCTGGGCCTGGCCTGAGGAAGGAGAGGATCTCCTGAGTCCAGGGAACACACAGCAGCAGTGCTCATCTGTGGGATCATTTTTTACTCCATTATCCTGAAAACAAACCCCAAACCTTCTTGTCACCACCTACACTTTCAGATTCATCTGCCATCTGACAGCCCTGCAGATCAATTAAGTAACAAACGAGAGTCTCCATATTCATACACTAATTTAACACATACTTGGCAAGACAGAGGTGTTTTGCTGCTTGCGAGGCCATAACTCAAACACCAATACATGGAGGGTGACAATTTGTGAAGTGCAAAAGCTGAAATTTCCCATCTTCCACACAAAAATATCATTTCAGTGTGACAAAGGGATGGCACCAATTATATTTTATTGCAGACATCCTTTGTTAATGGCAATGAATCAAGCAGTACAGGGGAATTGCAGTCTCTGCTGTAAAAGTGACACTGTCCCAGGTAAATCCCAAAGCATAGAAGAGCCTCAGTTGTCCCCCAGACACATTCCAAAAACCCTGTTTTATCCACAGGAGAAACTAATCCCAAAAGGCATCAAAATAGACACTAGGGTCACTTGGAGTCCCTTTGAATCTGTATGAAAGGACTGAGCATAAGGATTTTTCAACTTAGGAAAAATGATCATGTATGGATCTACCATTTTATAAATATTTTACCTAGATTTCTGTATTCTTTATTGAATGTCATGAACTTAAAATAAAATTTCTTTAAAACAAATAAGAAACAGCTAATATTTCATTGTTTATATTTTGGTCACTGTTTTATAATAAAGTGAAAGGCTTTGGGGTTTTTGTTCTTTCAGTCTGCAACATGAAATGCACTCTCTCTTTATCAATAGCATAATACTGACCTAGGAAACTCACAAATTAAATAATTTCAGGAAAGGTTTTTGGAAAGATACCTGAATTCAATACACAGCTCTATTTGGTTTTAAAAACCTTTTAAAGACCTCAGTAACAGCAAAATGGGTAAATTGTCAAAGAAGGGTGTATTTCAAAGCCCTTGCAGGGCCACGATTATGAGTTTTATTTTGAATGGATAACAGCACACACCATGTGGCCTGGCAAATCATGCTGAAGATTTCTATTATTAAATCCTGCAACCTTAAATATTTGATGTTTTTTCATTAGTGTTTCTGACTCTCCTATTCCATTTGTAGGATTGAAGAACGGGACCTGTAGTAAAAAATCTGATGGAACAAGCCTCTGACTCACAACTTTTCTACTTTTCCTTCTCACTTTGTCTTCTACTTTCTCAACATGGCACAGAAAGTACAACCTGGAGAACTTTTAGGCTACAGCTCAGTCAACAAAAGACCAGAATTCTCCATGCACAGGACTCAGCCCTGTGGAATCTAGCAGGAAATGAAGGTAATATTAATAATCAAATATTTCTGCAACTTTCTGAACAGAGAATCTACCAAAAATATAATCCCATGTTATTTTTTCAAACTTCAGTCGCTGCTGTTTGTGCTGTATGGAAAACTGAGGCAGATGAACTGAGAGTTACAACAAGACCTGGGGGAAAATCTAAATGCTTTTTTGCTGGATGAACATACAAAAGGTGGATAAATTAATCCTTGAGATCTGTAAAAGGAAAACTGCCTTCCAAATCCCACAGTCCTGAGACAGGAAGTGAACTCCACAAGTGCACAAATCTCTCCCTCACTCCACAACTGCTCTATGCTGTGCAGAGCCAGGTGATGCTTGCTTTAAAACCTCCCTCTAGGTCAGGATCACTCCATGATGATCCTTGTGGGTCCCTTCCCACTCAGGATATTCCCTGATTTTAAATCCACAAGCACCCCTCTGCCAGCCACCAGTCCCAGGTGTCCCGGGACATTCTGTCCCAGCCCTTGTCCCATCAACTCCTCTGTTTCAGCACTATTGCCCTTCTGGCTCTATCAACACCTCTGTGAAGCAGATTTATTCTGGTCCTACACTGTAAACAACCTAAGCTACCTCAAAATATTTTTCCTGTTATTGGGATGAGGCAGGTTGGGAATGGACTCTGAAATTCTGTTGTTGGCACAGCCAAAGGGTCATGTCAAACGTATCTACATGCCTGCATAAACGCACAGAATTCCCAGTGTTTCTCCTTTCCACCCCAACTCTACAAATTTCCTTTAATTATTTAATCAGTTTGGTTGAAATTCCAAGTAGTAAGTTGTTAGTTGCTACTTAACATTCCTTATAAATTGCATTTATTAGTTGCAGGAAGGAGACTTGCCATTGCTACAGTAATTTAAATTGTTACCACATGGCTACAGACTCCTGCTAACTGCTGGGTTTGGGGCAAAATCAGCTCCTTAAAGATCTTTAAAAGACACTAGAGATAAGCTAACCAAACTTTTGTCCAGGAAGTTACAATTTATCAAAAATGTAATGCACCATGGATGAAATATTCATTGTAAGCAGCACATAATGTGGTCCATGAAATGACATCTTCGCATCTCTCACTCTGGTCATATGGAAGTTTGCTGACAGGGCAGGGTGATGCTCCATTGATATTTAACAGTCCCAGCTCCATGGTCCTTTGCGAGACTGCAACTTTATCCACTACAGTTCATTCTTTCCCCGGCACTAAATCAGTCAGCTTTGACACACTACACTGTTCCAGTCCCTTTGCTCAATTTTAATGCTGGAGATGTGTTAACTTCTCAATATTATTAACTTGGAAAGCAACTGAGGAAAGAACCTCCTCCCTTCCCTATTCTCCCTGCACTTCTTGGATACATGCACACCCTTGTGATAAACCCCAGCATCCTTCCCCCAGTCCTAAGGAAAAAGATGGTCTCTGCTGGGGATTACTGGAGAAATTTTACAGCTGAAGACTCTTTAACCTTGATACAGCACAGACAAGAATACATCAGCACCTCCTATAGGAAAATTCAGATGAACACCACATATAAAATAACAAAATAAAATAATAGATTCATCTTCCTGCAGCTAAAGATAAATATTAAATAATCCTATCTGCTTCTGGCTGAAAATTAATTTCTTCTAAGGCAAATAGTGTAATATGTATGTGCGTTTCAATTCCCATTTGGCAAAAAGCCTATTTTCAGTCTGCAGTACATAGACTTTTGGAATACCAGAACTGCGTTCATCACAGACACACTTAAACAAATAAAATCTTCCTTCGGGTACCAATTCGCTGTGGTCTAGTAAAACACATATATATTTCAAACCATCAGTATTTCCACCCAATCCAGATAGCCAAATTAGAAGCAAAGCTCTTTGTTTAATATTTAATTAGTCCAGCAAACCCCTCCAGGAGGGTTATCCCCAGCGTCTAAACTCCTCTGCCAAGCAGGACCACAGACACTGCCCAGTTGTGCCACACAGACAAATGTCTGTATTTTGGGATAGAGCCATCCATGCAGCACTCCCGATTAACTCATTGCCTGGGAAAGGACAGGAGAGCAAACACACAAGTCTGAGGACTCTGTCTCCCTGCCTTGGCTCAGACAGGAACATCTCCATCTCCCCGTGCCTCTGTCACTGCCAAGTGCTTGGGAGACGCTGCTCCACCAGCACGGATTCACTGTGCACTAATCAGGCTCAGCTCCTCTGTGCTGTGTGTGACTTGCCAGGTGAAGTGTTGTGACAGAAAGCCTGACATGCCATGACATTGTGCAGTCTTGTCAGCTTCCTGGGAATGCACGTTATTCTCTCCCTTTCCCGCTGAAACCCTCTTCTCCTGTTTCAGAGCAGCAGCCAGTTGTCTCCTGCACCACCCTCCACAGAACTTCTCTCTCATGGCATGTTCTAGGTACATTTTAACCTCTTATTAAAAAACTCCCCTCCCCACGCTTGGAGCCCTGAGGAATATGAATTGCTCACTGCCCAAGGTTGGAGAGCCTAGATATTTCAAACTAGATATTTGCCCATACAAGCATGTGAATTTACAGGTTTGCCAGGCTGTTCTTCACTCAGACCCTTCTACAGTCCAGCCTGGCTCTAACAAAGTTTTTAGCACCCAATTCTTTCTCTGAAAACTTTTGGAGATCTCTTGATCTCAGTCTCTTAGCCAGGACCTATTTGGCAGTACCCAGAGTAGCTGCTCTGATGCAGGATGCACAGATAAGATATTAGACCCAGCTACCATGGTGATTGATATTCTAAAAATATCCAACTCAGCTGTACTGACAGATGGGTTAAATATACGGCTGCACTATACCTGGATCACAATCTGTTAGCATGAGGATGCAGATAAGGACCAGCAGGTGCAGTTCAGTTTGGGAAGTTTAAAGAAAAATGCACAAAAAAAGTATCTATAAACCCGATGTTATGAAACTCTACTGGTCTCATATGTTAAAAAGGCTTCATTTTAAATTTTTCTCTTTCTGTTCTGACAACTCTATCTGGTCCCATTCTGCACTTGAGGAGATGACAAATATGCAGATTGCAGTGGTAAGGAGATGGAATCCAGTTCTTAGGAAACACAACATGACAGAAAACATTTGTTGCTGCTGCTGAAATTTGTGTATCTAAGCATTCTGTGAAGTCTAATGTGATCTTAGGCTGCCTGCTGCCTTGGAAACTAGTGGTCAGATACTGTCAGCAGTGGGCATAACCAGCTAGAACATTTTGATTAGATGAAATTTCATGGAACAGAAATATTTCACACACTGGCTTCAGTGAATTTCTGTCAAGGACCAAAAGAGAGAGCACTCCTTGAAAATCACAACCTCACATCTTGGTGGTTTGGACACAGGGTTGTCGGAGCTCTAGACTCAAATCCCTGTTGGACCAAGTGATCTGGAATTAAATCAATTGCACTTCAAGCCAACAACAGGCCAGTGAGGCTGCTAATAAAGTCTAGAGATCTAACTCTCAGATATAAAAGAGAAAGAAATAAATCCAAACACATACTTATTTTCCATTTTCTCTGTTGCAACTCTGAAGCTTTAAGAATTCCAGTAAAATCTGTCCACTTGCCCAAAGCAAAGCACTTGGATTACGGAAATTAGTACAGAGTAACAGAGCTAAAAATCTACCAAAACATCAGGTAATGAGGGTTCCACTTCCTAATAATCTTGCTTTGGAGAAAGAGAAATCTCTTTTCCTCAGATACCAGTTTAAGGTTAAGAGGCTGAATAGAGTAGGAATTATTATTGGAGGAATAAAAGAATCAAATCAGGAAGAGAAAATGTATTTGGATCATGAGGTGGATTTCTACACATCCCACCTCTGCAGCACAAGGACTGGAGTTCAGAAAGCACCTTTGCTGCATGGGGCAGCTGCCAAATACTGTTTTCCTCCAGTCAGCAGCTTGGAAGTTAGAGCATCCACTGGGTGTGGGCTGTCCCCATAGCCTCCAAACCTCGAGGGCCATTCCCAAGCTGTGAAAGGCATTTAGCTTTTGGCAGCTCCTGTGATTACAGGGAAGGGCCCATTTGCAAAACATCCCTTTCAACCCACAGAACTGCCACTGCACCTCCCTCATGCAAGGCAGGATCACAGCCATGGGTTAGGCTGGAATTGTGGTGGCAAGATGCTGCAAAGTGCCTCTGAAATTCCCATTAAATTAATGCTCTTTATTAAAAATGTCTTTTCGATCACTCGCATTTCTTCGCATCCAGATTTGAGCATTCCTGGGATTTCTCAAGGTCAGCTGTGCACAGGGGATGTCCCTCTCTCATATTGCAACCCCCTGAAGTGACAATTTCTCCCTCTGTCTTTGGGCTCAGAGCAGAGCTGCCCTTTGCAAGCACCAGGTGGGTCACACTTCCCAATAACAGCCATTAGGTATGGATAGGATTTGGATTTCAGCATATTTGTATGGAAATCACCCTTGTGGTGTCATTTTACTCCTTATAAATCACTTCAATATCAGGCTCATAAACCCAAGTGATTGCAGAGAACAAATAAATACGGATGCATTGCTGGAAATGTGCAACAAGGAATGCTGCTGGACTGTTCTCCGAGGGCTGCGGTCAGCACAGGAGAGCTTTTCCACCCACTCCTTCCTTTTGTAGCCATCCTGTTTTTACAATTTCAAATTTAATACTTTTTCTAATATATTATACGTTACCTCCCATGTATTTAAACTGTACTTAAAAGCATGCTAAGAACTGGTAATTCTTTAATGGTTGTTCACTTACAAGCGATTGTGGGTCATTACACAATCATTTAAAGGGCATTAATGAGAACCATTTAATGGTTTTAGTAGAATATCATTGTAAGGGACAGGGGAAAAGTTACTGGCTGTAAATTTTTATGACCATTTCTTACAAAACGTATTACTTTAAAGATTTATGTACGTAACAATGAGTACAATAAAAGCCATGCTAAAAATAATTTGAAATCAAAGTAATGCATATAGATAAGGTCCCACTTGCTGCAGTTTTCGACGCAGGAAGATTCTCTTTTCTTTTAGAAACCTTTCAACTTGCACTGCAGCTTCAGCTCTCCTTTATGAAAAGTCAGAGCAGAAAAAGAAGCACTCAACCCCACATTTTAGCAAAGCATAAATTGTCCTTTACGGTCCATATTTTATTTTTACTTTTCGCTCCTTGTTTTGCATATAAAGCCAGTATTTTCTCACTTTTTCCTCAGATACAGCACAATAACACAGCTTTTAACCAGAATGCAAGGAGAATAAGGAGAATTACTTCCATAGGCATCTCAAACTGTACATTTCATCGGCTTTTTATAAATGGAAAATAAAGGAGAACCCTGCATACCAAAATTAAAAGGTTGGCTATTTCCCCACATGGAAATTCTTTATTACTGTACTAGACCAGAGCATACCTTCAAAACTACAGAAACTTATTTTGAAAACCATTCATATGGATGTATTAACCTTATTAAAGTGCTTTAATAACAAAACAGTCATCATATTATGCCTGGTTTTGTCCATTTGTGATTCCCATGGAATACGTAATGAGGAAGAGAATGCCCTTTTCCCCCAGTATTCTTGCATAAGTAGGAGAATATTTCTAATTAACAGGCAGAGTTAGTACAGCACATGAATTGAACTCAACCATATCTCTAGAAATGCTGATATTTTTACTGTTTGCATTAAGTAAGGATTGTATTTCTCTCTGAATCTGACCCACTACCCATTACCAATAAGATTAAGATTTAAGATAACTTGGTCAAAAGATGGTGAATTATAACTTTTAATTAAAACATAGAAAATAGTTTCTTTAAAACAAACATGATAATACTTTCGAGATCATTAAATTTTTATGTAATGAACAACAAACCCAACCTGATTATTTTCAAGTGTGACACTGCAGAGCCAAGGAAAGGGGATTTTTCAAAACTTCAAAGCAACAAACATAAGCAATGCAGCTCATCTGCAGCTTTTGAATGTTTGGAAACACTGCTCTTCTTTCACAGGGAGTGTTGTTGGCCTTACATTCTCCAAAACTCAGTTTAAATTCTAATTGAGATGACACAGACATCAGCGAGTTATGAGGTGATGGTTATTACTCTGTTTTCTTTTACTTTTTACTGATTTGGTCCTATTTTGAAATGACTGAAGAAATTTAGGAGCTGGACTGATCTGATTCACTTTTGTGTTTGAGATTGCGTACAAATGATTAATATGGTGTGAAATGGTGGCTGTCTCACCTTTAATACAGATTAATATTTGGCTTCTCAGGAATTCTTATTGCTGTGAATCCTTGAGCTTAGTCTCCAGAATTCTGTTTAATAAAAGAGCAGAATGCAACTGATTTTATTTAAATTGTAAATGCAGGGTCTGTGCAAGTCATAAGTCAAACTCCTGCAGAATTGCACCTCCACATCCCATCCTCGAGCTGTCCCATGGTTCTGTTCCCAGAACAAGATGTGTCACCCACACCCAACTGTGTCACAGCTATAAAACAGGGACTAACCCTGGCACTAGGATGAGGTTTTTACCAGCAACCTGCACTGGGAGTTATAACCTGCATTTCTGGAAACAAAAGGGCAACACACTAAAATCAATGGACCACTTCATTCCCTGGTTTTGTGATCCTGCTCATTATTGGCATTTTTCACCTCTCTCTCACATTTTATTTTTCACTGGGTATTAATCACTGCTAACTGTATTTTCCCCTACCAATTCTTCACCTCATCAGAAAACAGCACCTGCACTCAGAGCACAAAATTAAGAGATTCATAAAAATCAGGGAATTAAATGGCACATTGGTTTAGTGTGTCAGAGTTTCACCTCCAGGAACACAACTGTGAAAGAGGAAGGGGAAAAAAACCCAAGAACTAAAATCTAAATAAAGAGAATAAGAGGAATACAGACAGGAAGATGGGCAAAGAGGATGAAGATGAGAACATAACTAAAAAAGGAAAAGGCAAAATTTGGGTGGATGAAAGATTTAGAACTGCATGACATTATTTTCTTTATACACCTGCACACATTTCCATGTGCTACAGCACACACTAAAATGAGGAGAAAGGCGAAGGCAAAGCACTGAAATTATTCACTTTTTTTCCTATAGCCCCACTGAAAAAAAGAGGAAATTGAATGCCATAAATATCTTCAAACAATAAAGTTTTGATTTACAGAGAGAAAAGCAAATAAATTGTGAGTAATGATTTGAGGTTGTAGAGGTCTCCAAGCACTACATGATTTCTATTTGTCATGTGTGTTTCAGTATTTAGATTCACTCAAGTACATTCAGAACACAGATTCCACTGAGTTTTTTGAAGGTATTTGGCTTGCACTGAGCTTTTTCCTCTCTCCTTAATCAAATACCAACATGAACTGCACAGGCACCTTCGTAATTGCAAGACAATAGGGGTTTGTTGCAATTATTGACTTCACACACACACACACACAAGTGCATCTTCTTCACAGCTTTTTGAATTTAATCATGTTTACTGATGATCCTTTGGCTATTCATAAAAACAGAGACAAATATCTCCACAACTGCCTTTATTGTGAGCAGCATTCACATAGGCCTTTAATCCATTGCCTTGTCCCTAAAATTGTTTCAAATAGCCAGGAAGCTGCCTACAGTTCTGAGATTCCTCTTCTGGCTTTGCACAAGCAGTTACTTAGAATGGATAGAAAATTAAAACAAGAAGTATGCAATTCAAAGAGAATTAATTTACTATATATTTTCAAGGTACCAAACTTTAAAACACCTGTGAGTACTTGCTATTTTCAGCTTTCAGTCAAAGTAGCTGCCAATACCCACAGCACAAAAACGAAGGAACAATTGCACAGAACCCAGGAAAGCCAGAGATGTTCAAAGCAGTGTCAGTTTGGCTCCACTGATCTGATCCATGACATCTTAAATGCAGGTATGGGCAGAGTCCTGGAAAGATGATTTGGGATTAATCATGGAATAGTTTAGTTTGGGAGAGACCTTAAAACTCATCCAGTTCCAACCCTCTGCCACAGGCAGGGACACCTCCCACTTGTAGGTGGACCTTCAAGCTCTGGATTTCAGACATGCAAAATATCCTGCCCAGAAATGTATTTTCCAACAGAAAATGCAGAAGTTGAGCTGTTAATATCTGCCCTACAGGGTCACCAAAAGACAGAAGGGACATTTACTGCACCCAAGAATATTCAGAGATACTGCATCTGCTGATCAATAAAAAGTATTTTAAGATACAACAGCGGTGAGAGACAGTTCGAAACTGTTTATTAAACATGATTTTATTACAGACCACAAAATTTCCATGGGGAGAACTCATTACATAAATGGACCCAGAGCCTACCAAACACTGGTGCCCTGACTCTGGCTGTTACCAGGGTACAGGAATGGCTGCCACAGGGGCACAGATCACCATCACTGTCTGGGTGTGACAACTTCCTTAGAAAAAAATTGATAGTGACTTCTGAGAGAAGCTTACAAGCCAGGAATTTGGGAAGGGGAGGGACTTGTGAATGCTGTATTCCAGTTATTCACTTGATCCAAGTACAGCAATCAGGGGCACATAGTGATCAAAACAGCTTTAGAAGTGTCTCCATGACAATGCAGGACAGGTAGGAAAGTTCCCTACATTTTGTTCAGCCTGGAAAAGTGAAGGCTTAGGGGTGACCTAATTGTGGCCTTCCAGTACCTGAAGGGAGTCTACAAGAAAGAGGGAGGGGGACTGCTTACAAGGGATGCAGTGACAGGACAAGGGGGAATGAATTCAGGCAGGGAACAGGTTTAGATTGGATATTAAGAAAAAAATCTTCCCTGTGGGGTGGTAAGGCCCTGGCACAGGTTGCACAGAGAAGCTGTGTCTGCCCCATCCCTGGAAGTGTTCAAGGCCAGGTTGAGCTTGGAGCAACCTGGGATATTGGAAGGTGCCCAGAGGGGTTGGGACAAGATGGGCTTTAAAGTCTCTTGCAATCCAAACCATTCTGCTTTGGTTTTGACTTATGATTTTGCTCTTCCCAGTACTATCAGCAGACATTGCTGGTACATCACTCTGAACATCTGAACATTACAGCATCTCTGCATTAAAAAAAGTCCACTTTGACCTGTGTGTGGATAATTTCACCACACTGACACCTCATCTTTCTCTCTGCATTCTTCTGCCTACCACACCTCTGGGCATGCCCAAAGAAGAGTGTTAAAGAATGGTTTGACAGCAAATTTTGGGTTTGTGACTGGGGCACAGGAGCAGTTCACCTGTGAATCTCTGCCACAGCCCTGTAAACTCCACTTGAAGGTGCAAGCACAGTAGAACCAATGTGCTAGGTTATTTTCTGTGAATTCAGGAGCACATTTTAAAGCTATGATGCAGGCAGTGTATCCTCTGACACAAGCTGGGAAGCAGAAAGTCACCAGCCTCAGTTCCTGCCCAAGTGCTGGTGCCTCCCTGAAGGATTTCTCTCTCTGCTTTTGATTCCTTGTGTGCCACCAGGGAATAACAGCACTTACCTACTTCACAGCCAGGCTCTTGTGAGAACTAATTAATGTTTGTTGCCCAACACTTGGAATTTGTAAAATGTCATTTAAGTGATAAGTATTATTGCCATTCTCATCAGTGCTGTCCTGGGGACCACAGACACACAAAGGCAGCTGCTCCAAGAGCTACTTAATACATTAGGAACAACAAGCAAAACAGTAGAAAAAGCATCAAATCTCTGATTTTCTTAGGAACAACAAGTACTTAAGAAAATACATATAGTGGTTGACATCACCAGCTTGCCTGAAAGATTTGTCACAGTCTCAACTCCGCCTTGTCCCCCAAGAAGCTGCTCCACCTGGTTGTCAATGGGATCATTCTGGAAGGGCAGTGGAACCCACCACGGCAGGACCTGCTTGAAACTGAGATGCTACCCAAGTGCAGCATCTTTAAGACTTTAAGAAGTCTGTTTTCCCCCAGCTTTGTTTCCTGTGGAACCTCATTTCCCTTTTTAATTTCATTTTCCCTTTCTAGACAGCAGAGTTAAGGTCATCAGGCAATGATGTAATAAGCCAGTTCGGAAGGTACTGGAGCCACATGAGATAATAACTATATTTAGTTTAAAAATTCCAACATAAATTATATTGCAAAAGTCTATTTATGCAATTCCTTCTGTGGATATATTAAAAGCTATTTTAAGTATTCATACTCATTGGGAGGAAAAATGAAGCCTAAATTATATCTAAAAGGTAAGGACATGATTCAGTACTTGTAGAGAAAGACACTGAAGGTTTATCACCCTCCAAAAGGCAAAGAGTCCTAGAAAAATCCTTTAGATTTATCCCTGGACAGACACATATCCAGTTGGGACCATGTACCCTACCAACTCAGCATGCTCTGAAAAACTCCAACAACAGCACCAAGGACTGTGGTTCTCTGGAAACTTTTTCCTCATTAACCTGAGGTTCTGGGGAATCAACTCCAATCAGGAAGATATTTACATCCAGATCAATGGGAAATGAGACTTCCCAACATGGATTGTGCCCTGCACAATATTTTAGTGTCCCAAACCTATTAAGTGCTGTAAGATTTATAACATCAAGATCATGTACCATGCTATAATTTACATTTAAAAGTTGCCTTGCAGCTGCTTCCCCTTGGCCTGTTCTTCCATTATATCCAAATTAATAAAGTCTATAACCTGTGCTTTCCTGTGCTAAGGAAAATGAAGGAATGAAGGGCTGGGTTGCAAGGAAAGAATGAAAACAACCAAGTCAACACTAAATGACAATACTTCTGAACTGTTGTAATGTGTCTGAAAAAAATCACTTCATCCATCTATGATATTGTGTATTAAAACCAGACTTTTTCATATTTTTGACTTCTCAAATTAGTGCCTCAGCAAGGGATCACTGTAGCAGCCACAGTATGCAAATACAGAGCACTCCAATTGGGATCATCCCCGTTAAACCCTCAGTGATGCTATGCACAGACAGAAGTGCAAATAAATAAATAAGCAGGCATCAGGATACAAATCACAGCTTGTGAAAATAACCCTTGCAAATATGAAGTGACCTTGCACTACAGGTGGGGACAGGTCATTCAACACCCAGCACAGGGGGTGACGTCAGTGGGGCACACAGAAACTGGGCTGGACTCGACCCCATTAGCTGAATTCAAGGAATTTTCCTTCCAAGTATTCAACTACTCAATAGGAATGAAGAATCCAGGAAGACAAATCACATCA